>KZ108198.1:122555-168173 GCA_002116355.1 Dothistroma pini CBS 116487
CTAAGGAACTACATCGAATGGAAAGCTATCGAGTAGTACATATAATATCTTTATATTATCGCCTTTGACCTCGCTGTCGTTACTGTCGCGCGCTCACATTGAAGTTCTTAATAATTTAAGCTTGGTATAGAATATACGAAGCGATTTTAAGATCTACACTACGTCCTCCGATTATTTAAGCAGTCGTATCTACAAAGCCGGGACGGCTAATCTCCGGACCTAGGCCCACCAGCATGGCACGCAATACTGCATATCATAGTATCGGCTTCCACGTCGAGGGACTGACCAGAACCTGCAAAATGATCCACGGCGGGATCCTCGAATTTTCTACTACGAAAAGTACCTTCGCGGTGACGGCCAGGGTCGGGGCGAGGCTAAGGGGATAATTGCGAGTCCGACAGTGCGCGCGGAGGAGTGTCAAGGGAAGTGTACCAGTGGTGCTGGGTCAAGGATTGGGAGTAAGCTGGCCAGGAAGAAGAAGCCGAGAGAAGGAACTTGGATGGGGCGTGGAGGGAGGGAGATGAGCACAGTATCGCCAGCCATCCGTACCTACTGCTGTCCTGCAAAATATCTGGTCTGTGTCTCATTCAGGACATTTAAGGTAGCTCGTCGCGGCTACAGGCGCGAATATCTACGTTCGATGATATTCGGTTCAATTGAATGCAAATACAGTCGTACAATAGTGATCGTGGGCATATCTTCGCCGGTCGCGCCCTCTGCCCATGCTTGACCTTTCATCAAAGTCAGGTATCAGAGCTGGACCAAACAACGATTACGCTCCTTTGTTTGCTGTCGGGCGAAGCACCAGCGGGAAATCTGCGCCTACGAGAATAACTATTTTGTCGCCTTTCTTGGAGCCCGCGACTGAAGAAGAAGAAGAAGAAGACAGGAATGCCGCTGTCGCTGAAGAACAGGACTTCATGACATGTCATGGTGCTGTGAAGATGGAACCCAAGAAAGCCGGCTCAAAGGAGATTCGCCCTCGAAAAAGGCTTTCTGCGTGCATATGACGCCAGCGCTCGTCCATGGTGGAGTTCGTGAGGGAGCTTAGTCTGACCGTCGCAGCCAATTTTGACTCTATGAATTATGCCTTGGCGTCGATCGAGAACTCTGTCTGCCCTTGGCTTGAAGTCTCCCACTGGAAAAGAAGACAAACGAGCTGTTTGATCATGCCGTGTGATCGCGAGTGCTCCTGAACCATCTGCGAGAAATCTAAGAGTTCCGATGACACGCTTGAGCTTTTGATCGTGGACGTTTGAGCCGGCTACATTCTGGTCCCAAGTCGGTAGCGGACGATCCTTGACTTCGTCCACGATGACACTATGGCATTGAAGTGACAGCCAGTCGTTTCCACGCGCAGCTCTTGGCACTCTCGCGTACGTCGTCGATCGTGAAGCTGGAAATGCTTGACCATCAGGACCGAAGTACCGTGTCCAATGGCCCGCCCTTGCAAGTCGGATAATACTGCAGTCAATTCGCAAGCAAGTTATGTTGCAGTAACCAATGGTCTTCACCAGCAACAGTATTCCAATTGATAGTCCAGGTGGGCAAGTCTTCTGTAACCCGAGCAGTGGAGGCGAGAGGTTGAGCTACTTCAAGTCCACTCCTAAAGTATGGAGGGCTTGGGTGACAACCGCGTACAGCTGTTGAGTGCTCAATGCATGGATAAACATTGTAGTATCGAGTCCCATTCGGCGGTGGTTGATCTGAGAGCCCATGATCTTATCCTCTGGTCCGAAGCAGTACGAGTGTTTGACCTCGAGTACGAGCAAGGCTGCATCGATGTTGTGATCATAGGTTTCAGCCTGAACCTCCAGGGCTCGTTTGCTAGATCGTACGAGGGAGTAAGTAATCCATCGAGTCACTTTCTTCAGCGCTGTACCACGTCATGCTGTGCTTTACGCAGAAAATCAGCGGACGTCTGTTCACCAGGAGTTCCTCGATGGTTCACAAACGTGTGAAGCATGCGTGCTGAGATAGACGTTGGAACTCGCGTGTTGAGATAGACGTTGGAACTCCAGGATTACAGCGCGAATGTAGCCTAATGACAGTAAGTCACCACAGTAAGTAGCACGCGAGCTGGCAGGCTCTGTACAATAAAATACTTATATGTCTTGCTCAGCGCTCTGATTCCCCTTCTGACATCGACCCTCGAGCCCTTGAACGATGGAAGTGTGCACAGGATTTGAGCCAAGCAGAACGCGTTGGTGTATGCGCTAGTTTCACCGAGCCAAATGAGACAGTGCTTCGCGTGGCCAAAGATTTCTGGCATCCGTCGTATTTGTGACTTCTTCTCACTGTCATCGGCTTGGATGATGCACACACCGTCCGCCCAGAGTGTTCTCTACGTTGCCCTTTCCGCCGAAGAAAACGACGCGCTGTGTGAAGATTCCTTGTGATCAGTGCAGTCTGTCGATGTCAGCTGATCGATTGAGGATTGTCCTGGGAGCCCCAACAGTACGATATTGCATCGAATCCTGCCGCTGAGGTCGAATAGACGAAGTCTACACGCAGCCGAGGCGGTCAGGGCATGTGCAGGCTCGAGAATCAGCAGTCGAATGTGTCCCATGTCGAGCGTTTGATAGTGGTGGGCACCTGGCCAAGATCGCGTGGCCGTATTGTCCGGAACGAACTTGCGGTCCACAGTTACAATCGCTGTAGGTCATATCAATGCGGCGATAGTCCTTTCGGTCGAGGGATGCAATTACTCCAACTGTGTCGGAGTGAGCTCAAGTATACACGTTCGCAAGTCGGCAGACCATCGAGTCTTGCGAACACATGAGCAATGTACACAATGCAATAGCCTGGGACAGACTGAGTACTTACAGAGTGCAGCTTAGAACGAACCATCCATTTCTGTCGTCGAAATGATTTCATTGACAGCCGAGCCTCAGACAATGATTTCCGGTCGTGGTTCTCCGCACTTCAACCTCCCTCCTGCATCGCGGCCCAAGCCTTCTGCTGCCCCTCGTACAGTCCAGTATAGTAACCAGCGTAGTACCAGGACATCATTATGTTTCTAAGATTTTCGTCTTGTCCTACATCATGTCAGTGCGATCCAAGCAAGTGATTCCTAGAATATCATGGATCATACCTGGTGTGATAAGGTTCTGCGGTAGACTGGCCAGATCTGGCGGAGGAGCAGGACCGATTACTGGTGCAGTAGCAATTGCCGCTGGCGCTGGAGTTGTCGCTGCGGTCGAGTTTGACGTGTTGATGAAGTTGACAGGAGCAGCGGATTGTGGTTGTCCGGTAGTGCCATTGGGCATGGCTTTAGACTTTGATGAGGGATCTCCGTGCTTCTGAGTTGTCTCAGTGTCGACCTTCTCGCCTTTGGCTGCGAGGCTGTGGTACTTCTGGTTGCATTTTAGCATGTGGTCAGTCATTCTTGCCTTGGGGACTCACCTTGTACTCGGCGAAGGCATCGTCCCAGCTGTTGACCAGCGCCGAATCATCCCAGAGCTCGTCATGTGTCAACTCGATGTTCTCTTGCGCTGCCATGTTGGATGACCGGAGTCAAAAGAGATTGGTATCTCATGATTGAATTCCATGTGTTCAAGGTCAATGTTTATGCTAGTTCGGTTGATCTTCGGCTTCGGCCGAAGATCTCGTCGAAAAAGTTCATTCTCAAATCTCAACTCTTGACCAAGCAGCAACATCTCATCTACCCATTGCACATTCGGTTTCTTCAGCAATCATGTCTGCCGACACCAAAGGAAAGAAGCGCAAGTCCGGCGACAATGTCGTTCCCGCCGCCAAGAAGATAAAGACCACGACCGAGACCAACGTCGCAAAATCCGCCGATCGACCAGCACCCGTCAAGTCAGCGCTCAAAAAGAGCAAAGTCGAGACAACAATTACCTCCAAAGCGAACGGAAAGAAGACCAAGACCACCAAAAAGATCATCGAAGAGCCCGCCGCCGACTCAGAAGAAGCCGACACCATCGTCTCCGACGCTGAAGAAGGCGGCGCAGACCTGACCGCAGACCAAACCGAAGCCCTCCTTGCCGGCTTCACCGACAGCGAAGATGAAGACGAGGATGAGAACGTGGACGAGGGTCTCGACATCGCCAAACTGCCCGCCCCTCCCAAAGCGAAGAAGACCACAGCAACCGACAAATCCTCCGACCCCGAAACCACCCCCGGCGTAATCTACATCGGCCGCCTCCCCCACGGCTTCTACGAAAAACAACTCCACGCCTACCTCTCCCAATTCGGCACTATATCGCCTCACCACCTGCGCCTCAGCCGGAACAAAAAGACCGGAAAGTCAAAGCACTTCGCATTCGTGGAATTCGAGTCCGCCTCAGTAGCAGACATCGTCGCAAAGACAATGGATAAATACCTCCTCTTCGGGCACATCCTGCAAGTCCGCAGAGTACTCGCAGAGCAAGTGACGGAGGGAATGTGGAAAGGGCCGAAAGGGGTTAAGGGTGGAAAGGTCAGGCCGAGGAACAGGATTGAGGGAACGAGGTTAAGGAAGGGGGCGGAGAGAGGTGTTTGGGAGGGGAGGGTTACGAGGGAGCAGGAACGGCGAGACGCCAAAGCAAAAAAACTGCAGGAGATGGGATACGATTTCGACATGCCGGACGTGAAGACGGTGGAAGCCGTGCCGAAGCAGAAGAAGATCGAGGAGAAGGATGTGGAGCCCGTCGTGACGTTGCAGCTTGAGGATAATGCTGCGGAGATTGAAGAACCGGAGCAGGGTCTTAAGCTTCTTGAGGGCAAGAAGAAGAAGGAGCAGGGTAAAGGCGTGGAGAAGAAAGTTGAGGAGGTTATTGAGGTGAGTAAGGAAGTGCCGGTCGTGACAGAGGAGACGACAGTCAAGAGGCAGAACAAAGCGACTGGAATGACGTCCTCGACGAAGAAGAGGAAGGTCAAGGCTACTGCATAGATCTCACTGGGCGTGTCATGCGAGGTTGGACACAACACGTTACCGTTAGTCATAGCTGAACACGGAAAGATGGAGAGCGCTACACAGAGTACAGAGTCCGGTCTACTCAGTCCACGACCTCCATCTTCGGCTGATCATCCTTGTCCACAAGCATAACATCCTGATAGAAAGTTCTCTCCTGTTGCATTCTATCAAACCTTTCATTGGCAGGCACGAACCCCTCTCCAAGAGCTTCTGGGTCAATGGGTGAAGTATCAGGAAGTCGGTCAGGCGCGATTGGGAAGACAGCCTCTCCAGAACGGCTGGGATCGTCTGAGGCCATGGGAGGATTCCCATGCCCACGTTGGAAAGTCCCTCTTCGCGTAGGGTCAGGCCTGCGTCATCATCGGCTTCCACTCCAGGATCTTGGTTGTTGAATGATGTCGTATGTCGCGCGACTTGTTGCATGATGACGGGAAGTGCAGCTAGGGAGCCCTTCATGCTAGTGAAATAGACGTTGTCGGTGGAGACGGGATAGAGATGTGTGTTGCCGTTTATGGCGAATCGTCTCGAGTAGGGCATGGTAGCCAGATCTTGCTGACCGTGCTTCGTAGCTTGGCCGTGTCGCGCATTGTCCTCATCATCTCCAAGCTTCCGCTTCGTGCCCTTGGTCGTCTTTGTTCCCTCTGGGAGCACAATATTGCGAGGCGCAGTGGCTTTGATCGAGTCGTCCTACTTCGTCATCAACGCCGCAGATGGCACCAGACCCGCCTCCTTCAGCGTCATGCCAAAGTCCTCGTACTTGAACTCCTTTCTAGGGAAGGTGCTTACGAACGAGTTGACTTGTGTGCCGTTCTCCTTCTTGACCGCCTCAGCCACTTCAAAGAGTGTAGTCTCAGCTGGCATGGTCTTCATGACATTGCCACTGGGTGTCTGCAGGCGAAGACGTGCCTCAGAATGGTTGGCCTTGGGTGCGGCGGCAGCCATGATGCCACCAGGAGCGGCCGGGACTGCAGATGCGCCAGGGTTGAAGGCGGCTGGGTTGTTCCGCATGGCCTTCTCTTCCTCTTGCTTCTGCTTACGAGCAAGCTTGTCGGCCTCGATCTTTTCACGCACACGCTTCTTCGCAGCAACGTCATCGGCCTTCTCTTGCTTCTTCTTCATGGCCTCCTTGATTTGCTCCTTTCGCTGCAGCTCTTCCTTAGCCTCCTCAGTCTGTATCGTTGTGTCAGCATGAGCCATAAAAATCACTCATCAAGGTGTTGCATACCTCTTTGGTGATCTTCTTCTTGATCTCGTCATTGCGCTTCTGAGCCAGCTTATCCTCCTTCGCCTGACCAGCGCGCTTGATGGCGAGCTTCTCCTTCAGCTCTGCGAGCCTTGCTGCTTTCTGGTCCTCCGTCAGAGGAGCAATCTCCTCAGTGCTCTCAGCGAAGTCAGTGTGACCCGACTTCTCAGCGTGGAAGGTAGCTTGAGGCATTGACCGGAACTTCTTGCTGCATTCATTGCAAATCATCGACTTGGCCGACTCGCCTGCTTGTAGCTGCGGTGCGCCCTCCTCATCTTCGAAGCCTGCATCATCCGCCTTGAGCTCCTCGACAGACTTGTCGGCGTTTTTGTCGAGCCAGTCGATGGCGCCTTGAAGGTTGCCGCCCTTCTTGACTGCGATCTGTGCCTTCTCCTTGTCGAAGCCCATCTCGACGAGAGTATCGAGATCGCCTGCCATGGTGGATATAGTGTGACAGTGATGCAGTCGTGTGGCGTTGTGTTCGGTGGAGGTTGTCGTTTGTGGGGTAGTTGGATGTTGTCGGGAATATGTAATGGTGGTGGTTGGCAATGACGATCAGGAAAAGAGGTGAACTAGCTCGGTATATTTATGCGTTGTGGGAGATGCTTGTAAGCAGTGTATAAGCTTATCCGATGAGTGGTGAACGTGAGTAGCTGCCAGCAAGACAGCGTGGACAAGTCCCCTCGGTCTTGGAGTGGCATGTGCTGGAAGCGAAGCTCGCACCAAAGTTGCAGGGGTCTGATCGCTGACGTCGCGTTTGCCCAGATTCCCGTGTCTCTTCTCCCTGATGCCATCTTGATCCCATAATTCCCATTGACAAAGGACATCCTCCTCACAAAACTCACTCTTCCCACAGCCACCTGCCTACGTCGCACGCATAGCCTGCACGACCTCCTACGGCCACTCCGACTTCTTCGATCACTGCGTCGCTACATATCGGGCGACCAGCGGTCCCCACCTCTTCGCCAAACCCGATCCCGTTTCTGCCTCAGCAAACGTCTGCCACCAGAACCAATCCTCCGCCAAAGACCACCACGACGCTGCGACACAGTCGTCACACCCGATCATCCGTGATAGCGCCGCGATAATGTCTGTGGATCTCACTCCAGCCGAGCTGGGCTTCAAGCGTACGCAGCCCTCGCCTCTCCGACTTCCGATACTGCCAGCTTGCTAACCACGCCGCCAACAGGTCCCTTCACCCACGAGGTCAGCCAGGTCTTGCGCCTGTCCAACCCAAACCACGAGGCCGTCGCTTTCAAGGTCAAGACCACCGCGCCGAAGCAGTATGTTGCCACTACAAAGAAGACAACACCACAATGGCGGACATCCCTGCTGACAATGCTTGGTAATACAGGTACTGTGTCCGTCCCAACTCTGGCCGGATTGAGCCAGGACAACATGTCGAGGTCCAGGTCCTACTGCAAGCCATGAAGGAAGACCCACCGCCAGATGCCCGATGCCGAGACAAGTTCCTCGTCCAGTCCGTTGCCATCCCCCCCGAGAATGATACACCCAACGTCACCCAAGTATGGGCAAGCATCGAGCAGTCGGCCAAGAGCAGCATCCAGGAGAAGAAGATTAGAGTGAACTTCCTTCCTGCAGATGGCCAGGCAGTCCCAGCTGTCGGCGGTCTCGCAGCCACAAATGGCGTTGCGCATCACGGCGACGAGCTTCCGGCTTATGACTCTCCATCGCCTGTCGCCGTGACACCACAACGACCGATGGCCGCCTCCTCCAACGTCGAGAAGAGCCCAGCATACGATAATGCACAGTCAGAGATTGGACAATCGCAGTCTACCCTCGGCGCAGCAGGTGCTGCCATCTCGAACGCGACCGGCATTACACCAGATGACCTCAGACGCCAACTCGACGAAGCGAAGGCTACTATCAGCAGGCTACAGACTCAGGCATCAGAGGGATTGCGGCAGCGCAAGACAGGCGGAGAGACTACCACGGCACAAAAGTCGAGCCCGGGCATCCAGAACGCACCTCCTGCTGGTGGTGTTCCCGTTCAAATTGTTGCTGGTCTATGTCTGCTGTGCTTCCTCATCGCCTATCTGTTCTTCTAGGTGGGCGATGACTGCGCTCCAGGCATGCCATGCATCGAGGATAAATGTTCCATGCAGGAGTGGTGGAGGTAAAGGACCCCGGGCGCCTGCAGGAACAGCGCGGGATAATGTCAACACACACGAGGGAGGCGACATCAATGGGCATAACGAGCACGACGGAAAGGGGCACAAGATGGGCATAATCTCAACGGCTGCATTGTGGTAACGCGTGGTGGACGCTCTAGGATTCATCGGAAGGGAGCGAGGACTTGAGAGACGTTTGGGCACGCTGCCGATTCTTTCCCTTCTGTGTGCTTATGCGAGAGAATGTCTTTAGCTGATGTACCGTCTTCCATACATGCAATCATATCACAGGTGTCACGATAAATGAATATCGACTCGACATGCTTCGACAGACCCACTTCCGAAGGGTGTGTCCTACAGGACGAATAGACTGGGTGTCGGAAAATGAACTGACATGCAGCAGTACTCATTCACGCTCCCACGCGAAATCTATTTCGATATCGTTCATGCATCCAGTGCTCAGCACTCATAATCAAAAGAGTTCCGAAACCGCCCTCTACCTCATTCCTTGCACTTCACCATAGCGCCCCCTTCTCCATGCACACACACTTGACTTCTTTCTCTACTTCTTCGCCCCTTCCTCCGCCTTCTTCGCATCCGCCGCTGCTTGCTTCTTGCGCATGATTTCTGCTGCGGATTCTTTGGCTTTGGCTAGTTCGCTGCCGGAATGTTGGTTTCCGGATTTCTGGTGTATTGTATTATCAATATCGATCGTGGACGATGAGATCATGAAGGAGTGGCAGAAGAATGGGTGAGACAGGGCGAGAAAAGAAGTGAGGTGGGGACTCACCATCTGGGCCTGCTTGGCTAAATTCTTTTCGCGGGCTTTGTCGCGTTGGTTGCCACGGGCCATTTTTGGAGTGTTTGGGGGTTGTGGGTTGGGAGGGATTTGTTGCCGCGACGGTACGATTCTATATATTGAGATGCGGCGTCGAAGGGCTGTTTGGGATGCTGCTTTGGAGAGGCTGTGGATATTGTGTCGTGGTGAGGTAGAAATGCGGCTGCGATTCTGCGGGACATTTTGGGAGTTGAAGTCTGGAAGGCGCTGAGCTTGGGCAAGAGCTGATTGGTGCGTTGTTTGCTGGGGATTGGAGTTTTTGCCTTTGTGCCTGAATGGCTTGCTTTCTATTCTTGCACGATGGTCGATATCTTCAACACCATATTGTTGCTGGACAATCAGCGAGAATCCGCGAATTGCCTGTCTCACTGATGGCAAGTCCAATACACGACGGACAAGTTATTCAAGACATCAACACGGTGTCGGAATTCTTGGCCCACGAACAGGTGACCAGGGAGCAGTTGCATAAACATGATCCGTTCGACTGCATCATTTTGTGTGTCTCGGCTCTGATTGTTCAAGCAGAGCTGCTCTTTCGCGTTCTGGAAACACGCCCGTCTTTGACGAGGTGCCTAGTCCTTGTTGGTGGCGTAGGCCACTCTACGGAACATCTCTGGAACGCCGTTGAGCAGTATGAGCAGTACCGAGCGATTGGAAGCGAAGTTCGCGGGCTACCAGAGGCTCGAGTCATGGAGACATTACTACACAGATACTTCGACGCGAACAAGATCACTAGCCAAGGCTGCCAGATCTTGGTTGAGGATAAATCTACCAACTGCGGCAGCAACGCTATCGAGACCCGGAAGGTGCTCGATGCTGCTGGCTTCACCGGCATTGACACTACGCTCATCGTACAAGATCCCACCATGTCCTTGCGAACGCTCAAATCTTTTGAGAAGGCTTATGAGTCCGGTGACTCCCGACCGATCTTCCTCTGCGGTCCACTCTTCATCCCCACCATTGCACCAGGCATGACGCCCGACCAAATCACCGGCGATACACATTTCCCAGGACCATCGCTCTGGCCGTTCGATCGATTCTTGAGCCTCATTATCGGAGAAATACCACGTCTCCGCGACGATGTGAATGGCTACGGCCCGAGAGGCAAAGACTTCATCGGGCACGTCGATATCCCACATGCTGTGCATGCGGCTTGGGGAAGGTTGCAGTCCTCTATTGGTATCACAAAAGATCGACTGCCTTAGGGTATACCGGCACGTATCTGGGCTCCAGGCTTTGGTGGCTCCAGATAGTCATCTGGCACATCGATCGGCAGCTGTCGCTCTTCGGCCCACTTCCTAATGTCATCGTAGTTGCGACAGACATGCTCCGTGTTGAAATCAACGAAGGCTTTGGGAAACGGGTCGTCGCCTCCGGGCATGTACCACACCTGACCGAGTACGCCAATGTCGATGGTGCACATCAGCTGCTGGCGGATGATATCGACGCAGTGTGCTAAACAGCAATCAGTCATGTGGCCAAGATTCTGATACTCCAATTCCACTTACAGATGTGCTTCTGCACAATGTGATCCTCATTCTGGAAAGCGCCTTCGCCGAGGTCTTTGTAGTAGTTGAAGTTGTAGTAGAGGCCTTTGCGAAGAAGATTCTGCGACTTGAATCAGTACTTGACATTACACGATCTTGCGCAACGGGACATACCAAACAATGGAGGTGGTGCAGGCCTTCGACGTTCGCAGGGAACCCGCCGCCGTACTTCTGGTTGATCTGCACTTGATCTGATGCCAGACCAACCTCCGGCCCAACCTCGCTGGGCACCTTGACAGCTCGGTAGTTGATGCCGAGCGCCTCCCAGGCTTCATCGACCTCTGGCCGTCCTCTTTGCCGGTATATGTTCTCTTCCATGAAGTGTCCCTCAAACTGCTGGACGTGATAGTTGACCTCGATGTCTCTGGTTACCGGCGAAGCTGACGAGATATGCTCCAAGCAGGTCTTTGTCATGTTTCGGCGACCATACACTGCAGCTGCTCCAACGCCCAACGTGACTCCTATGGCCAGCCCGATTGCGCAGGACATCACTCCTATCCAGAACACACTGTATCTGCCCGCGAGTCCCTGGACATCGCGAGTCGCGGTCGGCTTCTCTTCTTCGTCGTGATCATTGTCGCGAAATGGCGAAAAGCTGTTCAACAAAGGCACCGCAGCCATACCTCCTGCGCCCGATGGCATCTTGCTCGATGTTTGACCAAGAGACCAGGAATCGAAATGTCAAAACAAGTGGATGTTGCACGACAGAAGCAGAACGTCAAGACTGCCCATGTTAACGATCCACGCTTGTGGCAGGCAAACTTCAGTCGGTGCCACGCTACGTGATCTGCACAACGTATAGCCATCCTTTACCTGAATCTGATAGGTGCATAAGCCCGCAATTCGATAGCGCGGAATGGTTCTCTACCAGCGAACAGCGACATGGCGCATAGCTTATCTGCAGGGCAAAGTGGGGAGATGCCGTGTAAGCTGATACTAAAGTCTCCGACTGTCAATTGGGGCTTGGCTGAAGCTATGATCCAGACCATGTCCATTTCCGGAACAAGTTATAAGAAAGTCGTATCCGCTGACATAGCTACACCTTCAGGTACCATCGTGCAGCAAGAGCTCTCTCGTATTGGCTGTATAGCCATCCTGTGACTTGCGCACAACACGCGGAGCCCGCGGATCTCTTTGACAACAAGGTGAGCGATGGCTTGCGACACGGGATGCTAGCACACCGCGAGGAAAGATCCAGAGCGCCATAGCAGGATGATGAGGGTATGCAAAAGCTGAATGGCGCAATGCCGCCGCTTCCATAAATCTACCATACCCGCCATGTTCTGCACCCTCAGCATCAGACCAATGGCACTTTGAATCAGGATCGACAAGACATTCCAAGATTCAGATATCATACCACTTGATCCTTGAACATGAAGAACGCTCTCGCAATCCTTGCTGTTGCTCTGGCATCGACCGCCTTTGCTCTACCCACTGCTGAGCCTCAGCCAGAGGCACAACCAGAGGCACAGCCAGCACCTGCTGCACCACAGAACTACGGACAGTACGGCAAGTACGGAAAGTGGGTCGCTCGTTTGTGCAACATAATCAATCGGGTCAGAAGCCTGACACAGTCCAACAGCTACGGATCATACCCACCGCAAACATACGCCAACTACGGTAAATACGGTCAGAAGCGTGACGCCGAAGCCGAGCCAGAGCCACAGTCAACACAAGCTCAGACCTACAACAACTATGGTCAATATGGAAAGTATGGTAGCTACGGCAAATATGCTGCGACGACCTATGCCACATACGGTATGTGAATGCACAATGTCTGACGTCCAGCCAACGGTACTCACAGTCCACCTTGACAGGCAAGTACGGCGGCTCGAAGCGTGATGCAGAGGCCGAGGCGGATGCCGATATTGATGCCCTGCTCGACATCGCCATGGCCATCAAGCAGAAGCGAGCCGATCCCGTGACTTATGCCTCCTACGGAACTTACGCTCCACCAAAGGGTGGCTATGGCAAATACGGACCGTGAGTGTCAAGGGCTTGATTGCTTGGATGATGTGTACTGACGTCTTGGATAGATACTCCAGCTACGGCAAATATGGACAAGCCAAGCGCGACCCTGAGGCTGAGGCTGAGGCTGAGATTGAGCCAGAGGCTGCACAGTAGAAGTGAGGAATGTGCGGATACGAGACATGATTGATCAGGAAGTTATGGAGATAGACGAACATTGAACGACCATTTCACTACCAGGAAGGAATGCTAAGAGCCTGAACCATGCATGGTCTTTGCTGGGACTACAATTGTTTGTATCACCTGTGCTCACACATACTATCAGTGCGTGGGATAACGTGCTTATGGTCTTCACGATCCGAGGTGAGATTACCGAATGGGATTGTACCATACTATTGCCAAGACTGCTATGCTCTCATCTGGTGGCGTGATGATGACTGACGACGAAGAACCCATCTCAGATTCGATTGTGGCGCTCTGCAACAGACAAGCGAGCTCACACCACTGTTACTGATCTCGATGGTAGACAACTTTGAGGCAGTCAGCTCTATATTGAGGCAACGCCACTGACTGTGCACATGCGCGAAGGTGGCTTGACTGTCAATAGGTCGGTTAGTGTGTCTAAACCGTGAGAGAAGCACGTACTTGATCGTCTCCCACGACCCGTTTTATTGCTATACCTGTACCACCCGCAGGACTCCAAAACATAGAGCTTGCTTCCATCGAAGCTCACAGCAGACATGGAGAACCTCACCATCTTGCTCGCGGCCACTTTGGCCTCCTTCGCTCTTGTAGCGTCAGTCGCAGAGCCAAAAGCTGAAAAAGCTCCTGTCCCAGCGGGATATGGCCAGTGATGGGAAGTGAGATAATTCTCTGCAACACCTCAAAAAGAGCCGAGCTCGCGGATCACAGGTGTGGAAACTATGGCACGTATCCAGGCTGCTAAGCAAACTATGACAATTGGACACTCTCTTCCTCTCGCTGGCTCGCTGATCATCTCCAGGCCGGTAAAAGAGGAACGCTGATGCTGAGGTGGATGCCGACATCAACCCTCTGCTTGACGCAGTCTTCGCGATCAAGGAGAAGCGATAAGGGGTATGGGCAGTGCGGGAGCTAGTGAGAATTCTTTCCAACACTTGTGACGCCTGCTGACTCAGTCTGGTCCGGTACGTATGCGGGTGGAGGAGGGTTCATGGCAAGTATGGCAAGTAAGTCTCGCCCGGTGAAGTCCTTATCACTGTGCAGAGCTGATCGTTTTCGGTAGGTATGGAACGTACACCCATCATCCTCGGACAGCCGGCCCAAAGTCAGAGCCGAAGGCGGCGGTGGAGTAGATGAGGAAGGCAGCGAAGAGAAGTCGCCAGCGGACGTCTCCTCAAAGCGTTTGACGGTTGGTGATGTAATTTGACATTGCAGTTTATATGCTTCAAACTACCATCCGATCCTGTCCATCTAAGTTTACTTCAGTAACACCCTGCTCACGTAGCACAACTCGTCCTATTGCGCTGCCCTCCAGAACTTCACCGGCCGGAGCTGGAACCTTTGGGCCAAGGACCCCGCCGAGAACGGAGTCAAGGCTAGTGAGCGCGCGTCCAGTAGGAGGGTGGAGAGTGTCAGTCACGGTGTCGTGCAGAGCGTCAGCCGTCGACTGCACCTGGCGGAGGATTTTGTTGGCGGCCTCGATTTGACGCTTTGTGGGGCCACCGAGGGACGAGCCAGGCAGGAGCTCTGTGACCTGAGGAAAATACCAATACTTGGGGCCAAAGGTGCGTCTGTCGACTTGACGACGACCGACGAGCAGCTTGGTCAAGCCTTCAAAGTATTGCACGAGGCTGTACGCACTGCTCGGAACCCGATCTTTCCCTCGACTGTCTGGTCATACCGTCTCTACCGTCTGTACCGGGAGCGCGTACGCAGCTCAAATTAGGGATGAAATCAAAAGAATGTTGGACCCCGTGATGAAGGGTTGTCGGCTGTACAAAAATTGTGATCGTAGAAGCAAGTATCTGTCTCAAAAGAGTGTGGTAGCCGGCTAGGCAAGATTTAGGTCAATAACGAAGAATATCAGGCCACTGGAGGAATCAGAGTTCGAGCAACGACGTCTCGAAGCGAAGACAAGTCTTCGCTTGACACATGTACGTCTGTCTTTGCTCACAGGTTGTTATGCGTTGACTGCGGCTCACTCACACAAGCAGGAGATCTGAGCCTCGTGATCATGATCGTTCGCACATGTGCGGAATCGTCCAAGCGAAGAGCTGTCGTGCTTCGAATGTGGAAAGTTTTCAGGGATCATAGCAACGGTCTTGACGAGGTTTCAAGGCTGTCATGTTGATCGGGCAGAGTATGTATCAACGATCATCGTTCTTGACTCTGCCCGATGTTATTGGTTGCTGGGACACTTCTCCGTCTCGTGTACGCTTGCATGGTGATTGATCGGTGGTCTCTCGTGGAACCGACGACATCCCTTAGAGGAAATGAAGCCTGCCTCCGTGACCGATTGTGTTCCGATAGCTGGATTCTTATGGGCGGCGGTGGTGATGAGGTCGGCGAGGAAGGCGTTTGTTGCATTTTCGCCGGCTTTGATATAGAAGGATGTGGCTGCAGATCTAGGTATGACGGCTTGTGCAGAGCAAGACAGCATTGGTCAAAGAAAAGGGCTTGCGGTATCAAGCTTCCAGAGAAACCCCCCCTTACCAGATATGGCTAAGATTGTAACTCGTCAGCGAATTGTCATGTCAGCTTCCCGCCACACAGTGTTCTGGATGCAGCCCTGTGCCGCTCCGAATGGCGTTCAAGAACCAGCTGCGCAAATCCATAATACCTTCAGGTTCCTGTTCTCCTGGTTTCGTGAAATGTCTATCACCTGTTGGTCATTCAGGGTGTGCGGTGTCACTTAAATGTGACTTCATTGTCGCCATGTCCCTCGAAAACCAACCCCTCGAGAAAGCATCGCTCCTCTCCGACGTCGATTCCGAAACAATCCAATCTCTCCGCCAAACCCTCCTCCGCCCGAAGAACAGTCGACAACGTCAGCTGCGACAATACGTCCTCCTCGCAATCAATGTATCAATTCTCCTCCTCTCTATACTATTGAACGTTTCAACATGGGTGCGAAGTAGCAGCACCGCGTCAGCGATTCCAGCGGAAAACTCATCTGCCGAAACCTCATCTGCAGTATGTATTCATGAAACAGACATGCTGGATGCACAGGGCGCAATCGAGTATGAGCAGAGAGTCTTTACGGGTGCATTGGTGTATGATGCTGAGACGAAGAGGGTGCTAAGGAAGAAGGACGGTGAGAGGGAGTACTTCGGTGCTCCCTCGAAGGAGGTTGATGATGCTTGGAGTGATTTGCTGCGTGGGGAGTTCCCGGTCATGACGGACGAGGAGGCAGCGCCTTACAAGCCGGAGCTAAAGAAGATACCGATGACTGATAGTTATCATTTTGAGTAAGTAAGGTCCAGCTCCAGGGGCATTGCTGTGTTGCTGATCTGTACATCATAGACCTGACGTGACGCATACGTTACATTGCTTGAATGCCCTGCGGCAGGAGGTATCGAAGACGCTCTACAACGTCAGTACTGGACACACGCATGGAGATAACGCAGGCTTGCCAGAAGGTTGGGACATTGCCCACATGGAGCACTGCATGGATCGGATACGGCAGTCGGTGATGTGTCATGGAGACCTGTCGCCTTCACCGCTGTATTACTGGGAAGGCTTCAGCATTGCCCTGGGTCGAACTGGAGCGCATACCTGTCGCAAGTGGGAACCGATCAGGAAGTGGATTGATGATCGCGATACTCGAGGCCCATTGATAGGAGCAGTGTAGCACAATACGCAATCTATATTGATCGGAAACGTCGATGGGACTCTCTTGCTGGCTTCTGATCGGATGCGACGACTTTACTGTGCTAGTGTAGGGACAACGATGGTCATCGCTTTGCCGTCTTGGTGTACGTGTACGCAACACATGCGATACCACCTTAGCTCGCTTTCGTAAATCGTACTGGAAGGTCGATGTTGAGAACGTGTTCTTTAGGAGACTGTCATTTCAGTCGTCCTTCGCGCCTGGGAAAGTCATGTTGGAGGCGATGGTGTGTTATGTTTTGTGCGAGTCGAGTGCTTAGAGAGAAGTGGTCCGTTGGTTGTTTGGCTTGTTGGAAGTTGTTGGAAATTGTTGGAAGTTGTTGGTGTTGTTTGTGGTGTTGTGGAAGAAGGGTCTGGAGACAGCGTTTGATGTTCTCGTATGTGTGGCGCAGAAAGCGTCCGAGCGTGATGCGCATCCGACAGTGACGCACGTGATTGTGAGCTCTGGCCTCAGATTGTCTTCACTCGTGAGCCATGGGGTCGTTCAAAGAGAGTCACGCAAAGCCGCCTGAGTCTGCTGCACGATCCGCACCATCATCTTCTCCGCAACAGTCCGGTCCCAGTGCCCAGCTGTGGCGCTCACAAGCCATGTCTTCATCTTCGAGATCTTGTCCAGCTTCATGATCATCGTGGACCGGTCATCGAACGACATTCTGAAGCTCGAAATCTGTGCAAGGTCTTGAGCCTGTAGGCTGGTCAGGAACTGGTAGGTCTCGAGGCGGAATCTGTAAACGTCGATCGGGCGCCTTTCTTCGAGGTCGAGGTCGAAATGGACCATGTCGAGGAAGAAGGGAGGGCTGCGACACGCATGAAGTTGCAAGTCTGGATAAGGGGTGGTCGGGCTGGGCATCTGAGGTGCAAGCGCTGGAAGTGAGCTTGCAAAATCTTCCTCATGTCGTCGATGGTGTCATTCGAATACCCGTTAAGTCGCCAGGACTTGTCGTCTGCGTGCGCTGCGCACCGACACTATTGTGGTATGATAGTACCATCCGGCGGGTCCATTAAGCAATGCCAACAACGCACCTTCTTGCGTAGATGAACGAGAGTCTTTCTTCGGCCTGTTGTCGTCGCCGCAGATAGGGCATGATGTCAGCAGCGAATGCGATACTCTTTCCCGACGCCGTACATCCCTACCCATTACGACTGCTAGCCTCACGCCCTGCTGCTCTTACGCTGATCTCACTCTGCAGATGCTGCCACTCACCCTTCTTCATCGCTACTACTATCCTCGTCCCTCTTCCTCTTCTTCTTCTTATTTTGCTCCCGCAACATCTGCTGCCTCAACGGAACCCCACTCTTATCCTCCACCTTCTTCTGAAAGACATGACTCCTCGCCTCTCTGTCCTCTCCCTTCCATCCTCCACCCCCTTCCACATTCCCCAGCGTCCTCGCATGACTGTACCCCGGATACGCCTCCGCCTGAAACTTAAAACTCCTTACCACCTCCAGCCCGCTGTGCCGCGCGAGATCCCGGATATTCCAGAGTGTGTATGGCTCCCCTTCAAATAGCGTCACGACGATTGTGCCGCTTTGCGAAAGCAGGGTGGTGGACGTTGTGAAGAATTTCACCAACAGTTCTTGATTAAACCGTACCTGTCGATTCACGTCCGTCGATTTCCCGCCCACGTGCGGAAAGTTGAACATCACCACATCGAACTGTCCCCCGTTTCTTTTCAAAGCTTTGCTGGTATCCAACTTCGTCGCGTCGACATTATAAAGCACCGCCTGTCCTTCTTCCTCCAAGTATGTGATATGCTCCTCCGCTTGCGGATCGTACTTCTCAAACAGCGTCTCTTTCGAGTCATAGCACGTCGCTACGATGTCACAGGCTCCATGATGTTCGACGACTGATTTCGCGAAGGAGAAGTCGCCCTCGCCGACGAGGAGGATGCGGTCGGTGGTGGGGTCGAAAGGGATTGTGGGAGAGGAGTGTTGTTGTTTCTTCGGTGGCTGACAGTGTGATCGCGAGGAGAGTTGGGGTTTAGCATGGAGTTTGCGTTTCTTGTTTTTGGCCATGGTACGAATATGGGCTGATTTGGCACCGGAGTGGGACTCGATATTCACTTTCGAGGAAGCTTGGACTGGGGTGGTTTAAGCTAGTGGATAAGGTTCGGAGCGCAGTCTAGGCCCACACTGAAACACTAGGACCAGTTGTAAGGCTGTGATATCAAAGTTGAGGATCTTGAGGACATCGATTATGTCCTCACAGAAGAATGGATTGAAGCTGCCGAATTTTTGGCCGGAAATTCTTCTTCCTTCCTCTACATACCACTATCAACAACGAACGACGAACCACAACCATACACAAGACACGAACCGCACACTCAAGACAAAACTCAAGACAGCATCATGTCCTCCACACAGACAAGCCAAGTCATCCCCACCCGTCAAGCTGTCGTCATGACCATTGATAAGTCTCCCAGCAGATCAATGCCACCTCCCCGCTCGCCAAAGACTTGCACCGCCTGCGGCCTCTGCAAACTCTGCGGCTTGAGCAACGAGGCAGCACCATGGTTGATGACCTCAACCTGCACCAGCTGTAGGAACCCCACGAACGTTCGCGCTCTGCCTGCTCGTCGGTGTGACCACCAACCAACCTCCTCGCGAATCAGTCGTAACCGTGTCTCGAAACCCAAGGGTCCACGTGCTATGCCTGCTCGTCGCGATCACGGTGCCTGGCGTCGAGAATGTCTCGAGTCTGCTGAAAAGCGGCTTGAGCAGCTTGACGAAGGGATCCGGACTTGTAACGATCAATTGATGCGGAACCATGCCGATATTACCTCTTTAAGGAAGGTCGTGGGGATGTTAGCGACGATTGCGGAGGGAGTGGGAGGTGAGCGTAAAGACCAGTAGGTTGCTTTGAGACTGCTGGGTTCTTCTTGCGATTTGGTCGTCGGCGTTCTGCGTTTTCTGTTTTGCTTTTGCTGCGTTCTGAAACTTGTGTTCTGCTTTTGCTGCGTTCTGTCTCTTCGTACTATCTAGCAGAGAGAATTCGGAGGGCTCATTGACCACAAGCGTCTTTGGAGGAGCTCACGGTTCCGCGCGTTGGCAGGGGCGCGGTTCAATGGAATGCAATGTCACACTGTTGTCGCTTTCCGTTTCAGAGGTTACTTCCATCATGCCCATCTTCGACTTATGTTGCCGCAGCGCATAGTGAGCTGTTATCTGCGTGAAGTCGCGTGCATCCATGAGATGTGCTTCGGTGAGACTTTGTCTTGAAGACTGATGTGAATGACTTCTATGAGTTTCAGCCACGCCCTTGCGCTCGCTGACCTTCGTCGTGGAGTTCGACATTCCTTGAGTAGTCAAGATCTTTCTGCAGACATTCTCAAAGGCTTTGTGCATTCGGCGTTCCAGAAAAGACCGGATCAAGCCAAGCTGCTGGCAGCAATCATGCCGCGCAGCACGAAAGCCTTCGCAGAGTATGGTCAGGCCAGAAGGTCCAATCACTGGTCCAGTCCCCATGTCTTCTGACGAACTCACTGATGAGCTGAAGCAGAAGATCCAGCAAAGGATGCGGACTGATACACCACGCTTCTTGTTTCGCACTTGGCACGACCAGTCTGGTGGTCAAGCAGCGTTGAACAACATTAACGGCGTTATACCGTAAAGGTTCTAACAGCAGCCCACCTATAGTAGAGACTTCTTGAACAACGACCTCGACGATTTGGTGCAAACTGCTGCCGGTCACCTGACCGGAAGGCGCATGGCCAAAGGCACAGTGTACTCCTCTTGGTTATAGTCACTCCCTCAGATGTTCGGCTGGGTGTGCCACCGCTGGACAAATAAAGCGCGAAGGCATGCACATCTGCATCCTGGACACCAAGAAGCTGCCAGACACTCAGATAGTCCTTCATGTTCGTGCCATACATGAATTATTATCGAAGAAGATCAGCGAAGCCTACGACCACGAGTCGCTGGCATATGGTCCTCTGACAGCGCCAGCGTACAAGGCAGTGCGGTTTGATGATATCAACGTGAACGACCTAGACAGATTGTTCCCCGGCGTCAAAGAAGACAGTTTCCATCCAAAAGTTGGAGACGCCTTCACCAACCTGGATAATGCGCAGTCGCTCCTTTCGTCGGCCAGCGCCATCGGAAGGCTTTTTGGCGAACACAGCCTGCCTGTTCAAGCTCATCTCCTGGCTTGCGTTTGACAGATTAGCAGTCATCATGGTGCCATTGTCGACGCTCTGTCCGGCTCCGTAGTCCCGACAGAGTGGGTGAATGACCCCGATTCGAGGGACTTAGACGTCGCTGGACATGCGGAAGCGCAGCGAGCAGCAACTATCATGCTCGATCTTGCAAGGCGTGCTCACAGCCAAGGTACAAATGATTCGAGTTCCGAGGAGAGAAAGGTGCTTGAAGTCTCGGAGGCCCCGAAGAGGGCACAGATGCTAGCGGCCAAGAGGGGTGATCCAGATACACCTTCGGAGGCGAGGAGAATGTACGGAGCGGCCACACGTGAGGCTTGGTGGGGTTGACAAACACGAGGACCAAGGTGATGATCGAGAGTCCAGAGAGGCAGTCGGCTTCTCGGTCCGCTTGATATTATATTTGTCAGGTCTCAGAGGTTCAGCGCGCCAGGGTACCAGTTCTTGCCAATCCTGTCGACTTCCTTGATGAATCTCGGACTTGTGATTTGCAAGTTGCCTCGCGTCCTGGCAGCTTTGGGATCATGGTCGTCTGGTGTATAGAAGGGGTTTCCAAGTAGCCGTATGTATGCTGTTTGCAACGCTTGGAACGCCTGTGACATGTTAGCAGCCACGATCTACACTACATACATCTAATACCTACCGGCAGAAGATCAGAATTCCTCAATCCCAGTATACTCGTCTTTGCAGCCTCTGAGTTTGGCGCAACTCTGCCTTCCATGTCGACCACTATGACCAGCTTCACGCCAGTATTTAGAAGCCAGCCGTAGAGTGCGATGCGTTCGTCCAAGGCATGGAGGAGTCCGAAGTCATGGCCAACTATCTTGCTGGGCATACGAGCCTCGAAGATGTCAGTTGATGAGCTGAGCATCATCTCATACTCTAGTTGATCGCGAGGCTCCTCATTGTCCTGGTATGTTGCCGCGAAGAGGGCAACATGGAGTGGATTGTTGTGCCTGCCAATGATACCAATGGCGGCAATTGAGGGTGAACGGTCGACCATGATGCTGATATCAGCCGTCACATATGTACCGCTCAGCAATGATTAGGATCTTCACTCCAGTTGATGTGTTGTCGTTGTTTGTGCAAGTTGAGGCGTCGATACTGCTCGGATCGCACTGCCGAACAACCCTGCTGCGAGCTTCCGCTTGACCGGCCAATCAAATGCCCAGAGATTGCATTGACCTCATGATTTCGGGAAGGCGAGCAACAAACGCCACCATTGAACACTCCTCTACACACTCTCCCTTCTCTCCACCACTCCCCTCACTCCTTCCACAACTCACAGTCACCATGTTCGCGTTACGGCGGCAGACCCAAGCCTTGGCGCTGCGAGGTATGTGCACTGGGCAGCTCGGCCGCGCGACAGGAGCAGCAAACTGACAGCAGCGTCAACAGCCAAACCAGTGACAGCACTGCAACCTCTACGAACCGCAAATGCCGCCTTCATCTCATCCTCGTCGAACAAAAAGGCAGATCCACATGCCGGTCCAACCACCGCCGTCCGAGCTGTCGGTCCCTCTAATGTCACGGGCAACCCGGGCGCGCCTCCACCGATGAAGAAGGTCACCGAGGGCATGGAAGTCCCACTGGCAAGTCAAGAAGGAAACAAGGGTGTTGTGCAATATGCGCTGTAAGGATTGAAGTGTCCATGAGTTCGCAATCGCAGGATACTGATGGCTTTGTAGCACCACATTGGACTCGATTGCCAACTGGGCACGACAGGGCTCTCTCTGGCCCATGACCTTTGGTCTCGCCTGCTGCGCCGTCGAGATGATGCACCTTTCTACTCCACGATACGACCAAGATCGACTCGGTATCATTTTCCGTGCCTCACCACGTCAATCCGATGTCATGATTGTTGCCGGCACACTCACCAACAAGATGGCACCCGCCCTTCGACAAGTATATGACCAGATGCCAGATCCACGATGGGTTATCTCAATGGGCTCATGCGCGAACGGTGGAGGCTACTACCACTACAGCTACAGCGTGACAAGAGGATGTGATCGAATCGTGCCGGTCGATATTTACGTGCCAGGATGCCCACCCACGAGTGAGGCGCTGATGTACGGCATCTTCCAGCTGCAAAAGAAGATGAGGCATACCAAGATCACGAGGATGTGGTACAGGAAGTAGAGGAAGCGGAAGGGCAAAGCGAGGACGAGAAGCATGGCATATCCGGCGTTGCGGCGAACAGGCACGAACCGCGGCCTTGTGTTCATGTGTACATATTTCACGAATGCGATCGGAACGTGCACTACGGCCGCCTTCACGGCCATATTCCGTTATTCCAGCGAAGAAGAAGATCGTTAGCGAAGTTGACTCATGCCTCTGTATAGGACTTTCGCGATCTTACCATCGAGACGAACATGCAATTCACCTCGCTTCCGCTACAACGAATGCGCAGAATGGCAACCGAGTCGGACCCACAGAGGCGAGAAGCGAAAGCCACACTGCCTACAATCGGTATGTGGTACGTGGTTTCAGCCTCCGGCAATGTGCTTCGGCTCCAGCTTCGTGCAGCATCACATCTTGCGAGAATGAGGCACCACTCTAGGTGCTCCAATGGGTTCATGCTGCTCCTTCGAGCGACATTGGTTCTTCTCGCCTCGGCCATCTGCTCGTAATTTCGGGTTTGCGATGACCCACAAGCCGTTGGAGCGCCAATCACTGAACGACCCAAACTATAAGGGATTTGGCAGCAAGGTTTGCCCATTACGCAGTTGAGGCTTGTCGATCTCACGATATCTGTTATATCAGATTGCATCCACTTCATTCTGCGCGACGCTCTCACCTTGCTGGTTAGGAATCGCAAGACTTAGCTGAAAAACCAAGATCTTCCACCGGCACGAAGATGCGCTTCACAAATGCTGCTCTCATAGCAGCTGTTTCCAGCACTGCTATCGCAGAAAACGCCTCAACTACTCCCGGCTACGATGCAGCACCACACTACGTCGCATCGACCATCCCTGCATCCAACAACACCTTCAACTTCGGCCACAACTACGCCGTCCTCAACCTCGACCTAATCAATGGCCTCGTCAGCGGCGTCTCATCCTCCCCAGCCGGCGAGACCTTCATCAAGAACACAGCCAGTTGGATTGACTTTGTCAACACGCAAAGCCCGAAGCCACTCACAATCTTCACCCGCATCTACTACAGCACCTACCGCAAACCAGAACTGGGTCCTCAATGCGCTCGAGTCCCCTTTGCTGCGGCAGGTGGCACTCTCGGCACAAGCTCTGACCCCAACACGCAAATTTATCCAGCGTTCAAGGTTAATGATGCAGCTGGAGATATTGTCTTGCAGAAGACGAGGTATTATGCTGGGTTCGGCAATGAGCTGGAGGAGATTTTGAGCTCGAATAAGATTGACACTGTTATTCTGTCTGGCATCAGGACTAGCGGCGTGATCCTGAACACGGCGTATCAATTGTTCAACTTGAACTACAATGTGTAAGTGAAATGCGCAAGCATATGTGCAAGCGACGACTTGGACGCTAATGAAGAAACGCAGATACGTGATTGCGAACAACACAATCGAGAGTCCCCCAGATGCAAACTCGGCTATCAACACGGCCATTCTCGAGGGCATAATCCCGAAGCTGCCGGCTAATGTCATTACTATCGAGCAAGCTATGGCGGCGTTGAAGAGGTGTGCGCCGGCGGTATGCTGAATGCTATAGGCAGCTGAGGTCCCGAGCACATGTGTACACATAGCGATAAAGATTCGTTCCGATATCATTGAGCTGAGAAGAGAGTGTGAGAATGATGATGATAAGCTGACATGGATACTGTAGACGGTTGTTAGTAAATGTAGAAAGTCTGCGTCCTGCATGATATCCCAAAAAGATAACGACTAATACATTTTGTTACGAGACCGACTTCCATGAGCTTACAGGCCTGTAGTAGGTATGCCGAGGCTGAAAGGCCTGTTTGGACAGCCCACACTTCCCTAATCTGGAGATTCGCGGAAGAATCGCCCGCATACGGCAGACATTGCTAGACCAGACAAATGCGGTGTACTTGACATCTCAATTCAGTCTGGGCCGCTTGAGCAAAGTAGACACGATCGAACAGATCTCCTCGCTTATCTTATCGCGGCAAAGCTTGGCGAGGATCTGCTCGTCATACATGTCCAAAGTGCGCAGCTCATGTCTGCCGAATCTACCTCCGCGGTGAGGGACGGATCCTTCTCCTACCGATCGTCTCCATCATACTGCGAGTAGTTCCTCCTCCAACGATCACGACAGGCAATTGGCGACGCAGAATCGCCCTCGTGCCGCCTGTCGAGCTCCATTTCCACCTCGCTTGGCATGGCCCGGCTGCAACGACCTCAACTCAAGAGCAAGGACCCATGATGACGGACTTCCCCCACGGCGCCTTGTGGCAGAACCTCTGGCCATTGATGACCTGATTCTGCATAGTGCCGTTCAGATCTTTGAATATGTCAGCAGGAATGCGCATTTACAAGACAATCGTTCCCGATACGACAACTTACTCCAGACGACATAGCCGCGGCATTCCTTCCCGTCGAACATGGTCAAATCGCAATGGTTGAGGAGCTTGTTGTTCGGCAGACGATAGTTGAGATACATGTCTTGAACTGGGGCCTCGTCGAAGGTGAAGCACTTGTTCTTGTGGAGATGGACTTTCTTGTGAAATTTTGTCTCGCCACATTTCGCGCCCTTCACGTCGGGCTACATAGCGCAAGTTAGCACGACCAAGGGCTGGTGGCACGATGCACTACACGTACCGTGTAACGCGTCAGGGAGGCGGTCCTGTGGTACGTGAAGTCGTGCCATGGGAAGAACAGGGCCTCGACTTGATCACTCCACGTGCTGCAACCCATCTCGCCTTTGGAGCACTGTCGCAACCCGCCTGAGCCCTGTGCTGCGACGGATGCAGCAGCTGTAAGCATGGCGATAAAAGTTTGCAGCCAGCGAGCCATGGTCGAGAAGGTTGTCTGTGGAGGGTGTTGTGATGATGACTGCGAGCGCGCAGGTGAGCAGTCTTGCGGAAGGCGACAAGAAGGCGAGAGTGAAGGTAAGATATGTAGGTCGCTTCCTCTGGATGCGCTGACCACATTCTGGCAAATTTGGCTAAGGCGGGCTTGCTACTAATGTCAAATCTCAGAGGTCATGAGAAAAGCCCGTGGAATGGTTTGCTATGAGAACTGTCGGCATGCCAATCGACGCTGACCCGTTCGACGAACGTTTCTCAAGAAATTCAGACATCATCACAAGTAGCCGTTCGGACCTGACCTGGCGCTTAGTATCTCTTGAACTTTTTCTCCTTGTAGCTGACCTCAGGGTGCCCTCTGTCATTTTTTTAAGGCCTTTTCGCACTTCAACCTGAATGATTGTTTTGTTCACTTCCACGACCGCACCGGCCGGCTGATCATCTCAAGGTACATCCCCTACGTTCGATCATGAAGGTCGCCCAGGGATTTTCGCTGCTATTATGTGCAGCATCCACTCTTGCCCATGGGCACATTGTGTCCTTGGGCTCAAGCAACGGTACTGTCCTCGAGTCCGTCGCCAGTATCAAGGTTCCCCATGGGCCGTTCCTCAACACCAGCTTTGACGGTCACATGGCCGCTGCGAGCGACAAGAAACACGGAAAGCCAGAAACATAGGTCCCCGACAGGCACGGCAAAGAACGTGCACTCTACCACATCACTCACTACATGGCGCAACGTGGCCGTGACCGGATCCTTTGGCACTTCCCAGGCTTCGCGCAGAAATGCGCAGACGATACAGACTGCAGACTAGCGCTCGTCGGCATTCCAGATTCAATCACGCAACGCGTTGTAAACCAAAGGCCCGCTCAACGTGGCGAAAAGTTCGATGCCGTCGATTTCCTGGAGCATGCAAGCGAGAAGGGAATCATGGCCGAGTTTGATGGCGCTCTCTGGACTGTGATCCTATGGCAGGGCATGTCTGCTTCTGGAGCAGGCGGACTGGACAAGCTTTGGAAAACTGTAAAGCAAGATCGAGAATTGCTGATTTACTTGAGGACTCTTATACGTCAAACCAATCCAGGCCATCACAAAGTTGATCACAAAGCTGTGAAGAAGGCATTTGCCAAAGTGAACAAGGTATGCGCGCATGCTCGCTGCCTCCTCTGTTGGGGGAGGATTCGCACGCTAACAATACCGTGTGGTAGTTGCGTCCAATGAATAGATCACATATGCCGCCTCAGCACCCATCCGGCTACAATCCTGCTGGGACTCTGTTCCTTCGCTCACTACTCAGCCACGGCATTTGCCACGGCGACGCTTACTTCTGCGATGGCCGCGAGGAGGAACTGTCAAAGTCACCTATGCTGAAGCTTCTCCGCATCGCTAACATGGACCATGTTCTATCGGATAAGAATTACCTTCGCACAGCGCTGCACGAGATCTCTGACCTCCCTAAAGACAAGCGCAAAGGTCGACAATGGCCATACTCGCACTATAACCACGACAAGAAGCACAACAAGCATGTGCAGAAGGCCATCGAAGATGCCGTGAAAGAGACTAGGCGCGCAGCCAAGTCTCTGTTCATGGTGGTTCCTCAGCTGCGTCACACCATGGAAGTCTTTGATACTGCCACTGGCCAACTTACGCCCGCGACCGTCATGCCATTTCCAAAGACCGAAAAGTCTCCCTCACGGCTCAGAGACCTGGGATACCTACGCTACTTCACTCCAGACGTAAAAACCAACGGTACAAATGTGTTGACCTATTCCCGATTCTTGCGCGATGTGACACCGGTGCTAGCTGGGTCCTGGATGTTGATTCCTGTAGACGGTCTTGGGCCCAAACCTGCCAAAATCTCGACCAAATATCGACCCACCAACGAGTCAATCGCCGCAGCGTGGTGGAATTCTGGTATCCCCGACCAAATTGACGTCCGTGGCATCCAGGCTTTGAGGAACGACAAAGGCGACATCGCTGTTGACAGCATGGGTCAGCCCAAGCTCCGGTCTATCACATGGAGTCTTGCTTTGGCCCAAATGATGGCTGTCGACAGCGTTAGCCTACGGGACCGAGGCACCGGGGAGTACCATGTGGCAATCCGGCCCCTGAAGCCCGACGGTACCCCATTTCAACGTGTGGAAGGCTATGACATGTCCTTCGAGTTCATTCCTGGTAAGACTGCCGGCGTCAACGCACTCTCGATACCAAGGCAAGCAGTCAAATTTCACCGCATCAATCACTCCAAGCGATCAAATACCGGAGACAGCAAAGGCGGTCTCAGCATATATCAAGCATTGGAAGACGAGTTCCATAAGCTGCGTACTGGTGCCCATGGCCTTGCCGTCCGCTCGCATGCGCTTGTTGAGCGCAGCAAACAGAAGCGGAATTCTGAAGATGGTTTCTTTGACCCAGCGGCTGTGGATGCTTGGCTAGAAGGTTTGGAAGTTTTCCAGTCCGAGTCTGTCACTCCGATATCATCCATCGCAGGCTCAATGTCGTCAGGCGCAGGCTCAGTAATGTCGGGCGCCTCGAGCTTAACAGAGTCCACAATCCTGGCAGGTAACACTTTTCGAATGGGGTTGGCACCCGACATGGCTCACTTTGAGTTGTTCAACGAAGCTGGTCAAGCAGGGTACTTGGCATGGGAAGAAGGGACTGGTCAACTACTGTTCCGTTACGAGGGTCTAAACAGTCTCCAGGCAGGGGCCAGCATCGACATCGAAGGTGCGGTCGGACAAATTGAGCGCGTAATTTGGTCCGGTCCCCCGCCTGCTCCAGAGGGAACACTTCTACTTGAAGAAGGCGGAGCTATATTCGAAGGTGGCGCCGCTGCAGCTGAAGGCGGCACCGCTGGAGCAGAAGGTGGCGCCGCTGCAGGGGAAGGAGCCACTGTAGCTGCTGAAGGCTCAGCTTCCGTGGCCGGCGTCGCGTCTGGTGTCTTTTTCGTGCTCGCGATTGCGCTCAACGCTATCATGATAGGGCTTGAGTTTGCTCCCGACCACACCTGCCCAATGCGAGCTCGTTATACCGAGATGTGGAATCCGGAGGTTGCTAGAGCCACAACTTTCCAGGCACCATGTGAGAGTACGACCACAAGCATGTACGATGCCTTCGCCACAACGGCGAGTCAGCCAACGACATCGTGGTTCAATGGCAGCCCGGATGCGACCACGAGCCCAACTGGTACATCGTGGATCTCTGACTGGGTAGACCCTATATCGAGAACCACAGACCCAGTGACAGTGTGGACCTCCAGTCATTCAGACGCCGTCATGAGCGAAGCCGCCAGTGTGCCACCGTCGAACTTCACAGTCACTGCTCCAGGACCATTCCCAACATTCTCAAACGTCAGCATACCAGCGGAAGCAGAGACCAACAACGCATGTCCCTGCGCGAACAAGACCACCATCATGAATACTACTAGCACGCCCGGCCCTGCCGCCAAGAAAGTCGAGCCGCATTGCGAGACTGCGCCCCTCCCACGAGGTTTTCAGTACGCCTGGGTAAGCAATTTCATATGCCCAGTGCCCATGGTCTACGAGTGCACGATAGATTGGTACCATCACCATGTCAACGATCTCCCTGCAGGCCGTCGCAACCCCAACTACTGCCTCAACGGTGACTTTGCGGGTCATTATTGTGCAGAGGAGATGGGATGCTTGCCAAGCTTCAAGAAGAAGGGGTGCAAGAAAGAGTTTGGGCTTGAGTCATTGAGCTATAAAGATTACCTTAAGCTCAGGGAGGAGCTTGAACCGACTGAGGATCGTGATGATTGAGGAGCGGTGTTGTTGAAATGATTGGTCAGTATGAGTGTTGTGGCTGCGAATTTGATGGGTTGCTGATTTTGAGGCAGGCGAGATTTAGTGACCGGCGGAGTTGAATGCGAGACTTGGTATGGTGATTTTGTTTGAGGCGACCGAGTGGATGGATCCCTGGCAACGGGAAGAAGATCCACTGAGCGTCGACGAACCGAATATAATGCACCGATTGCCGTCGAAAGAAAATTCTTGTCCTTTCTCAGTGTGTCTGTCAACTACGCCAAGTCCAATGCTCGTTGTCCAGAGTTCCACTGTCATCGATCTGGTTGAGGCCCTTGATATGCCCCCACACCTGCTGCAATATCCCTGCGTGACTGACGAGTCCGGACTTTCACTGATTGACTTGAGTTCGCCGCTGAGAGATCTCAAGCGATCTCGTTTTGCGGTCAGTGCAATTTAAAAAAAATGCGCGAGTAGAGAGCCTCGCCACGTAGCCAAAGCGCAGTGCCGGATTGAAGCAGGAGACGCTTCAAGACCTCATGTCGTCTTCGTCACAGAATCAAGATGGGAATATGGGCTTTGTCAACAAACTCCGTCGAGAGATTTCACAGACTTAACTTCCAACAGGACCCAAAGTGATGATCGTGCTAGATCGTGCAAGCTAGTCTAGTAGCAGTCGGTGTGGCATTCACCTCAAGACTAGCGTCGAGTATGGGGTCTCGTTGGCGTCTGTGACGAAGATTCCGTCGCTGCTGAGCAAGACGACTTAAGCCATTGACTTTGACAACGAAGTTGGACAGCGTTCTGAAGTCGTCGCCGCCGCTGAAGTAGACGATTTTGCCTTGGCCTTCGAGAATAGATACTTCGTGAAAATCTGTGGTGGGAAAGCTGCAGCCGCCAAGGAGGAAAGCATCTTCTGTCAGGTGGAAGTTGCTGCGATGCGATTCTTCTTGTGGACTTTGTGCGAATGTGTTGCTGCGTCTTCTCAGTCAAACTCTTGGCTCGCAGAGTAAAGAAGACCGGCTGATCATCACCCCGTCTAGACGTGAACTTCATATTTGACTTCTTCTTGTATTAGATTTGGTCAGGGACGATCGTTACCATTCAACAAGATCTGACTTGGAGGCTCGTAGGCGAGCTGCCGATACGCTTGCTCATCAATACTAAGCCTTAAACAAGGAATTCCAAGAAGGTCGCCACAAACATCGCCACCAGGTGAAGGGAGAGCCCCGGTAGAGGCTCAATGGGCGCACAACATGGTGGGTGGTGGGACGGAGTCTGACATTCTCATTCCGGTGGTATAATGGTAGGTAGTGAACATTTTCTGGGCGGCAAAAGTCGACTATTGTGTGGCGATATTCTTTTCGATGGATCGTGGTGTCCCTTTTGGCGACAGGCACGTTCGTACATGCTGCTGAACATTTCACTTCCTTTGAATCAAACGATGATCCTGTCCAGCTGATGCCGCATCCAATGGACGATATAGTGAATCAGCACCCGAAGAGCATAGCTCCGCTTCTCCGACATAGGCCTTGGTGGTTTGCATTGGTCTGTAACTTGACGCCGTTGGTAGTATGTGCTGCATGTGGGATGCCGGTTCTGGGCGGCAACATGCGTTCCTTCCTAGAGCTTGGAATAGATTGGACGGCCTTGTGAGCGATTATCATCGGGGCCCCTCAAATGTCGATCGGGAGTCCTGCTTACACGCTTTTGGAACCTGTGTCGACTGTGCTGACTCTGATAGATCACGATCAGATTATTGAATCCGGAGCATTTACTCATATTGGACAGCTTGCTTCACAACATTTCACCCTGTGTCCTTTCATTCATCATTAACATCCTCATCATGCTCCACCTCCTCCGCACCTTCTTCGTCCCCTTCATCACCATACTCTTCTTCCTCTTCATCGCTATAGTCACCAGACCCATCACTTTCCCCACCACTCTCCTCATAATCTTCCTCCTCCTCATCCTCCTCGTCCTGCAACTGCTGCTCCGCTTTCTGCAACTCACTCTCCTCATCTCCACCATTCGCCACAACCCCATTCCCATCATCCTTCGGCTTGTTCACATTATACGCTTTCGCCTTCCGCTCCGCCGCCATAGATGCATCATTCAGACCGTGCTTCTTGATGTATTCATCGATCCCTGCAAAGTCCGCCTGGTCGAGCATGCTGAATTCAGTGTCCTTAGCTTCGGAGTCCAAACCCTCCGTAGCGGAGATGACGAGGTTGAAGGTGCGTTGTAGGACGCTGGTGTAGGAGATGGCTTCGATGGAGGAGAAGGGAAAGAAGGAGAGGGGCTTCTTGAAGCCGAAAATTATGCCGTTGGGCAGGAAGAAGAGGTAGCCTGGGAAGGAGTGTTAGTGGAGTGATGATGTAGAGAGGTCTTGAGGGTGCGTGAAATACCTTCTTTCGTGCCCTTGTGAGCCTTTACGTGATATGCTTTCTCACCCCTGCGATGTGACTGCGGTATGCTGCTGGCAAATTCATCCTCCGTCGGTCGTATCACCTGCTTGCCGTGCGGCTGTAGCATTTGATTGATCTCTGGCTCTGTAACTGTGATATATGTATCCGCCTCCAGCTTCTCTCTTGATGTCGACGAGGCATCGTCCGGCTTTGTCTCATTGAGCGTAAAGACCATCTGCTCACACGGTGTTCCTTCCGCTGTCGTCGCTCCGGCCTTCGGAAAGACACAAAAGTTCCACTGTCGCTGCTGTTTCTCCGGGACTGGCAGACAGAACACTGCATCGATCTGCGAGTTGGACATGGTGTACTCGGTGACCTCCGTCTTCGGGTCTATCAATCTGATCGCCCTCCGTCTTGAGTCTGCCGAGTCTGCGATGACCTGCAGCTTGAGCTTCTTTCTTGCCGGCACCGCAAAGCTGACATTCTTGCATTCAAACGTCACTGCTGGATTCGATATCGCATTGTGTGACGTGCCGTTGCTGGCGACTGCCTTTGATTGTGTCGCATCGTCCAGCTTGCGCTTCTTGGATGCTGGTGCCGCTGATGCTTCACCATTGGTCACTGCGCCACTTTGCGATGCTAGCACATGTCTTCCGATCTCCTCGAACAGCGCGTCCAACTGTCCCTGATATTGCTGCGCTGCCTGCTCGATTCGTGCGATGAGATTCTGGTCTGCTTGGAAGGCGGCTCGGACGTTCTGCAGCTGCGATGATGGTTGCTGGACAGTATGACTCTGCGACGTGAGCTCATTCTGCGATATTGCCGTGAAGCCTGTCATAGTCGTTGTCGTCGATAGCACAAGGAACCTCAATACACATCTTGGTAACGTTGAAGCCGAAACACGTGCACCTCGCGTCAACCTGCTCTCACAGAGACGCGTCGGCCGACCACCGGAGGTCGATCGGATTCAGCGCCAGAGGGAGACGCCGAGGCGCCCAAGCATTGGCAATCGCGATCCATCAAATCATTTCCCTTCGTTCAGCCAACCTCCTACACTGATAGCTCACAGATGTGCTTGGCGTGCACTGCAACTCGGTGTCTGTGTAATGCCTCAAGCTTTCGCCAATGCGCCCTGCTTCGTCATGGCGGACATGGCGAAGGACTTCCTGACGGCTCACCGCGGTCATCATGTCTTCTTATTCCCTCATGACCACTCTGACTTTGCAGCGGTAGCGGAGGAAGGAGTGTATGGCTGATGACACATTCCCACGGCGAAGATAGAGTCTCATCATGCACGTTTTAACCATAGGTTCATGCTTGCTGGCGCGTCACGCCCTGGCTCAGGATGCATCCCCGTCTCCCACGCGGACCTTAGACATTACGACCAGAGCGGTGGGTGCTCCAGTGACGACTGCTCATCATGTCGTTTCGCTGTTCCTGCCGATGGGCGCTCCAGATCAGATCCAGGCTTCAATTATTACTGCTGTAAGGCCATTAGGCTGTTCCCGTTCACCGGCAGCAGAACGCACGCTGACCATGCTTGCAGAACGCAAATCAAACGGTCTTCCTCCTCGGCTGCTCGAACAACGCAACAACTTGCGGCTGTGGCTACAATCCCCCGATAACCGTGACCGAAGGTGAAAGTACCATCATCTTCACCAATACTTATGGCGGCCCGGAGACTACTTTGACCGCTGAACCCATGACTTACCAATGCGGGTTGGTCGGCGCGCATCTTGACGTTACGCCGATCGAAGGCGCGATCTCTGCTGTCTGCACTGCATTGTCCGCAATCCGCGGACTTGGCGTTATGGCGACCACTTCGACTCTGGCCAGTACTGAGATTGTGTACAGGCCGGTAAATGTCACTGCTGGAGCGTCGAAATTGATGACTGCGAGCACGATGATGCCGGACCCAACGTCAAATGCTACGAGCACTGCTGGAGCACCCGCGATGACTGCTGTGGCGAGGCTAGGTCTGAGTGGTGTTATTGGACTGGCTGTGCTAGGTCTTATTTGATGAATTGGACCCGTAGTGGTTGAAGTGCCTGCAGTTTCTGATTCTGTGATGATTTCAAATGGCCAAAGTCTCTCCACAACCGCCCTCTCCATGACCGGGGAAGCAATCTCTACTGGTGCTGGGCTTCGACTGCGATCTTGGTTCTGGCGACGAACATTATCAAGTCCAATAGACCAGAACCAAGCAAGAATACTGGTCGAGAGCTCGTTAAAGATAGAGGATGACAGTATCTTAAGGACTCTATGATCGAGCTCAGGATTCGCTGTACGGCAATTTCGGCTCAAGGCTGAAATGGTGGTGAACTCGTTCCCACATCGGGCTCTTAGGGGTTTCCTTTAGGTCCAACTTGCGAGAGAAGGACTCCGGCCGGGTGACTTTGGTCAGGCCTGCACTCAGACCTCCAGAAAGACACCATGTCACGGCATCCGGCACATGGTCAGCTCGAGGGGACAATTCCGACTTTGTGGATGTATCGAAGCTAAAAGCCGAGAGGACAGAGATCAGTCGTCGATGAGAAGGTATCGGCGTGGGAGGTATAACGTAGATGGAGGAAACGTCGACCGAACTGATGAGGAGGGTGTTCCCTGGTTCTCAGATTATGCTCAAGGTCAACTGCGACTTGAAGGGTGTTGGTGAGAGCGACTCGTGGAAGAAACCTGCTGCCTGGTGTCGACGTCCTAACGGAAGTCTGCGCTTTGAGAAGACACTTCAGTGTCCACGGTGAAGCATGAACGCATATCTGGACCGCACGATATGAATCGATCAGACCTGTCTCTGCGGAGACTCGAAGGAGCATCAGCGCTGTCGCTGCAATGTATCGGCACACTTCGAAGCCATTTCGAGAAGGATTTCCTGTCTTCATGGAGTTTCGCTGCCATTGATGGAAGAACGCTGGCCCACAAGTATTGGTGGCAGGGACAAACGGAAGGAGCAAGCGTCAATCATTGTCTTTGCAAAGCGTGGCAGCGGTCACATTGGGCCATCTAGTGTGAAGCAGGCAAATCGGGCATCAACATCTCCGCGTGAGACGATTTGCAAGCTGCGCGACCTCGCGTCGATCGCGCCGATACGAAGCATGGACGAGCTACTTCACAGGGCCTTTCGTTCCCGCTGAATGATCTTAGCTGCAGGCTGGAAGGGATGCGGAAGATCATCTTCGCACGACAAAGGAGACTCGCTCAATCTCTGCGGTAGGTCTACTGCTGGAGAAGGCCGTGTGCGCGGCGCAGAACGTATGCACTAGAGGTAAGAGCAGCCAGCTGTTCGATGGCTGTCGGCGGGCCAGACGGAAGTGCCATACTGTACATCAGCTTTTCCCTTTGGGCCACCTTTAGCCGTTCCTTGCTACTTCGGCAAGAACGAAACGGTACGGCATTAGTGCGGCAAGGTATAGCTTCGTATTCTCCCACAACAACCAAACAGCCGCTCATCCCGAACATCACTTCAATTCCAACTTCAACTCAAACAACCTCACCCCATCGCACGCGCCTCACACATCACACAATCGCACAGTCGCAATATTGCTACACCAACACATCGAACACCAGCATCAGCACTGCCATCTGGCTGCAACAACATCAACCGTTGCGATGAATCCCGACGTCCTTCGCATGATTGCCGACCTAGGCGTCCAGCGTCGCGACCTCGTCTCAGCACCAGAGGAAGGCGGCGGAGGTCGGCGCGGTCGCAGGGATGACTGGCGAGAGGAGATGCATGCCATGGAGGAAGCAGAAAAGCACCGACAGCTGGCAAAGTCAGGCCCGCAAGGCAACGCAAAGGCAGACATGCTGAGGAAGTGGAACACAGAGTCTGCTTTCGGCAGTGATGCGGTGAGTAACGATCCTGGGCTTGATCTTACAGACACATGCTGACCAGATGACAGATCGCCGACTCCCTCGACAACCGCATGGATGGCCAAGGACACCGTTTGCGACTTCGTGAGCAACTCGGGCATCAACAGGCACGATTTGACGACAACCGACCGCAGCGCAACTACCGCCTCGACGGCAACGGTCACCCACCGCTGGGACGAGGTCGACCAAGCGAGCAGGATAGAACCCCTCGAAACCTTCACATCGCCGTCCCTCCTGCTCCACGCCAAGCTCCCGCACCATCAGACCTGAACCGCATCGGAGCACCTTCCCCTCGCGTAGCTGGCATGACTCGCTTCAAGAACGGTCAGTGCGTCACCTCAGGCCCAGCACCACCATCTTCGTCGGCACAGCCACCCCGTATGCCAGCAGCAATGCGACTCAATGGCGTGCCCTCTCAGCTTCCAGCTATCCGAGCTGCTAAAGTCACTACTCATCCTCAACGAGCTCCATGTCCGTCACCACAGCCTGCTTCGAGTCCCAAGGCACCTCAACTCTCTCCAGCTGCTCCTGCAGTTAAAGCACCATCTCGACCGATCGACGCTCCTCAGACTGTTCGAGCTCGTGCTACAGCAATGGCTCCTCCTGCTACTTCCACACCTCGTCCCCTGACTGCCGTTACCACAGCTCCGCCTGCAGTAGCATCGCCTACTACTTCCAAGCCAGATCAGGCGACGGAGGCTCGTTATCTTGGCATGGCGCAAGGCTACATCGATTCCCCAAGTCCGCTTTTCGAGCATTACTACAAGAATCACCCAGAGGAGGTTCCTTACATCGAGGTGGCCCGTAAGAAGTTGGCTCGTGAGGCCGTCGATTGCGTCCGTAACGGTCAGAAGGAGACATACATCAAGCGGCATGCAGCTCGCAAGTGGCTTGTCAATATCGCCGAGATAGCGCTGACCAGCGGCGATCCCGGATCAGGCAATGCAGTCACCAGACCAACTGTGCAGGCCATCATTCGCGCCGCGATCGAGCAGGAGCAGAAGGACAACGAGCTGGTCAATGACCATGCTGCAAAGTCATCCGCCCCCAGCACACCCGCACTTCCTTCAGCAGCGGCCGTAACTACAGCTTCGAAGCCAGTTCAATCATCCGCCACACCGGCTCCGATCGCACCAGCACCGGCTCCCTCTGCCAGCATCGCCGCATTCCGGGCTCAACCGACTTCAACTCCTGCCGCACTGAGGGATATGGTTAAGGAGCGTGGCGATCTTGCAATCCAGATGGCAGCTTCTAGACGTGTAGAAGGCTCACAGGCTGCATCCTCCCCTCTCATCGCCGCCAATGGCCCGCCATCTCGCCGCGACAGCGTGCTGGACATAATCAGCCCGGCTGGCGTTCTTCAGCGTGCGCCTGCTCCGACTTATGGTGGTGTACTCACAGCGACATACCAGGACGCCACCGGCAAGATTATCAAGCAGGACCAAGTCCGTGTCGATGCACCCGTCATGGCCAACATCACCATCGCTTCTACTAGGCACCACTACGACCCACGCCAGCTCATCGCCGCGATGCAGACTCTTGCACAAGAGATGGCTGACCGGACTTTGGGTAACTACCGCCGGGACGGGGATGGACTTTGGGATGAAGCTGAAGCATCTGGCTGGTTTGCTTGAGTGGCATGCAAGATGTTGGTGGGGCACAAGGGAGGTGTAATATGAGGAGGTCATCCGAGAAGATGGGCTTGATGAGCGATTTTGGTTTGCATACATTCTTGAGAAAAGCTTTGTTAGAAATGTCGCCAAGGAAACGAGGGTTCTGACGAGATTGTTCTTCCTTTTTGCTTCGCGTTGCCGTGGTATATGCCTGGAGTGTCTCATATCTTGTTGCTAGTATCCTGACAAGTAACATTGACGTCGAGCATTACTTCACAACGGCCGTAAGTGAATTACACGAACTTCGGCTCCATCCACCCAAAGCACATGCAGAAGTGAATGTTAATTTCCCTTCCCCGGCTACCGACGCTAAATGGAGCGGGCACAGAACGCCGCTTTCCATACAACAATCTCTTCTTCGCAACACCACAACATCATCATTTTCGCTTTTTAGACTACTGCTGGCACGAAATCAATAAAAATGGTGCACAACACACTACATATGTCGGCCGACCTGGCTACAGAAGCCATCTTCGCCCGTCTCAAGACCAAATTCGACAAATTATACGAAGGCCGAGTCGCACCTCAAGATCCGGCAGGAAGATGCCGAGAAGTCAACCGAAGCCTTCAAAGCACGCGAGCAGGCTATCACCGAGCGCGAGAGAGAGATGACACTCCGCGATAGTCTCGTCATCCTCAAGGAGGTTACCGCTAGGAAGACCATGGAAGATCTTGCCTCTCGGGCGAAGGATCACTAGGAGCGAGAGGCTGTGGTGAAGGCGCGTGAGGTGGAATATGAAGAGAAGGCGAAGGAACTGGATAGTTTGAGGGTGGAAGTACGGTCGAAGGACCACGAGCTCGGAGAACAAGTTGAGGTGCTGCTGAAGAAGGATCAGGAGCTCGACAGATTGCCTTGTAGGGTAGAAGAGAAGGACGACGAGCTTGCTCAGCAGCTGGAGGTGATACAGAAGAAGCACCAGGGACTGGATGACCTACGCTGTGGGGTGGAGCAGAAGGACGGCGAGCTCGCTGAGCAGACTGAGGACATGTAGAATTATGAACAGGAAGTCGCCCGCCTTCGGAACAAACTCGATCAGGAACGCGAAGACACCGAGAGCCTTCGAAAGGAGCTTGGGCAGAAGGATGATCAGCTTCAGGAGTACATCGAGGTGATGCAGAACAAGGACCAGCAAGTCGCCGAGATGGAGGAGGCATTGGGCCTAAAAGCAGACGAGATCACCGACCTCCTCGACCTCTTCACCGACATTGGCTACGACGTCCGACGTTACCCTGGCCAAAGCCTCGTCACCAGGCCCAAGCGCTACAAGACTAGCAACGTCCAGGTCACCGGCATCGCATACTACCTCAACGAACACTACTACTACGCTCTGAGCTTCTCCGAAGGCCACGAGGACTGCCACGGCTTCATCCGCTGCCACTCGTCCCTTGTAGGCAAGGAGGAAAAGGCCGAGTTCCAGCGTAGCAGGTGGGTTCCGATCGGAGACGAGAAGATGCAGGCAACTCTTGGGATCCTCTTGGCTGTAGATGAGGAGAAAAACTTCGATGTCTATCGACTGTTCCTCAAGCATTGTGAGTCGAAGCATTGGGGCATCTGCCGAGTTCATCGTGGCCTACCAGGTCAAGCTTAGAGTAGCGGGAAGGCGAGATATGTGGTGTATCAGCAGAGGGTGCATTACACGGCGGAAAGGGCGTGATGATTAAAGTCGCGAGGTATATCGGGAGTGTTGAAGCGTGAAGCCTGAGACAGAATCAGCAAGAGCCTCATCGAACGATGTGATCAGCACGTCGCGTCGACTTCAGAAATGGCGATTTCTCGTGATGGTTGCTCACTGAATCCAACCTGCTGGTGACGATATTGTAGACAAGAGCGTGTTTCGACGTCAAAACTTTGCAGCCGGATGTTTTCCACCGCCGCCCAGCCATCTTCACTTCTGGAACAACGCAACAAGCAAGTCTCTCACAAACACCAGCCATCATCTCATAAACCTCACATTGTAAGTGCTTCCAATCTTGTCCCATTTTCACTTCAGTCTTGTGTCTCGCTGGAGTCGTGACTCCACTCTCTGCATTCGTCCCACCGAACCATACCGACCCGGCCACCATCTGCATCCTGTGGGACCATGAAAGATCTCGCGAATCTGTGGTCACTACCTGCGGCACTGCTGGCTTTTACGATCGCTCATTGCGCCGAAGTGCAGGAAGCTCAGTGGCCCTACAACCTCCCACGACATGCGAAATACTACCCCGAAGACGAACCACACGTCAAGAGAGGCCTCGAGGCGCAAGAGCGGCTGCAATGGCATGCGCCGCAAGGTGTGAAGAAGATGGGTGATGATCCTGGGGAGAAGTTCTTCTTTGATTATTGGGAGTTTGAAGAGCATAGTGCGGCACACAGCGCAATGCCTTTGGACATTTCAGGTCTGCGAAGACCGGTAGTCTATGATGAGACGATGCGATACGACAACGATACTGCGACGTGCATGCTACATGCGCCCTTTAGAGGGCAGACGATTGACGAACGGTCACCATTCTACCGCCTCTTCGGCCGCAGTATCTTTACGCGAGACTTTCAATGTCCAACCGGCACGACATCATGCAGCAATATTGGGTCAGATCTATGCTGTCAGAGCAGCGAAACATGCGTGAACACAAGCAACGGCGTTGGGTGCTGTCCGAATGGAGGATCATGCGGACAAGAGGTAGCAGCATGCGATACAGGTGCAGGATACTCGAGCTGTCCCGACAGCAAGAACGGCGGCTGCTGTCTGCCAGGATTCAAGTGTCTCGACACCGGCTGTGTCTTCTACGGGACTCAGACTGTCATAGCTACTGCAAGTCCGGCCACTGTCACGACAGGCACCATCAATCCGACTACCATGACTGAACAGCCTGCTCATGGAACCACCGTCATCGTAGCCGGCGAAGGATCCACCACGACAGTAACAATCATCGGTCCAGGCAGCACTGTAACGACCACCGTAATCTCCCCCACCACCATCATCATCGGTACCTCCGGCACCAGCACATCCTGCAGCTCCGACTTCTTCTCCTGTCCAGCGTCATTGGGGGGAGGCTGCTGCCCCAACGGTCAAGCCTGCGCTACAAACCACTCCTGTCCCGACCTCACCACCACAACCTCTGCAACAGCCCTTCCTCCTGTACGCCCGACATCCAGTCCTGATAGTTCCATAAGTGCGGCTGACACGACTATCACCTCTCAACCAGCTGTAGGAACTGACAGCTGTCCCACTGGATTCTACATGTGCTCAGCCGTATACTTGGGCGGGTGCTGTAGAGTTGACAGGAACTGCGATACGACGTCGTGCCCATTGAGCGATAGCACGGCGGTTGTGACGTCGGGCTTGACGATTCAAGCAGGCGCTGGGCCGACGGGAAGTTGTGCGAGTGCGTGGTCCAGTTGTGCTGCGGACGTGGGTGGTGGGTGTTGTCCTCCGGGCTTTGCGTGCGGGACGCAGTGTACTGCTTCGAGTGGTGGACAGACTACGACGAAGGTGGCGGCCAGTGCTGGGCTTTCGGTCGATATCGACAGATATGGTTGGAGTCTCTTGGGATTTGGGTTGCTGGTCGGGGTGGGGATAGTTTGGCTATAAATGAGTTATGGCACATTCCTACTTGGGAACATATGCTGTAAATAGCCTGCACAGATCTTTCATGTCCACTGTGAATGTCCGCCATCGCATACACGACACGCTAGTCACTTTCACATGCTCATCGACATGGTAACAGACCATACCTATCGTGGCGTGGCGTAATAGTGGGGTCGGAAACAGCTACAGAGAGTTTCAGCCTCTCAACAAAAAGACCTTAGCAATGAAGCCGAAGAGTACTGACAGACATCAAGGCACAACGCATTCTCCGTACTGCTGTCACACCACACTCCTCCGCACTGCATGAACTAATTGGCAGCTGCTTGACGAGACGAACAACCAGAAAAGGAGGTGTTTTGGACCAAGTATCGCACGATCGTCATCACAAGTCCAAGTGACCCACATCGTGCATTGCTGGGGTCTTCATCTCGACGACTTCGCCTGCACGTACCGCTGTACACCATCCACATCCTGGAGAAGAGCTGGCCACCTCGACGCATTCCCCGCACACACGACCGCTCCACCTTTGATCTCGGTGTGAAAGAGGAGGGCAGCAACAGCGAAACAACACGACGTTGACAGAGTCATCGAGACTCGGCATCGGCGAAAGGCGGAGGAGACGATATCACCGTCCTCACCACAACATTCACACCACAGGTTCCATCAGACCTGACACACACGCTGAAGACAGCAAGACGGTATCCCACGGGCTTCATGGAGCGCCTCACACGGCCCTTCCATCGACCGCCCTGAAGACGCCCGCTTCGTCTCATTATACACTATGCCAATCTCCAACGATGGCAGTCAAGAACCACCGTCCAAAGATGCCTCCTCCCATCCCACCTCACCCACGAACAACACCTCCTCGATCCTCAGCTTTCAAGCCTCAAAGGACGTAAAGCGCTTCGCCAAGCGCTACCGCACCGAAATCTCCGCCTCCACCTCCTCCATCCTCTCCACCTTCGCCGCCTTCCCCCTAGACTTCGCCAAGTCTCGGATGCAATCCTATGAAACCTCCTTCCTCCACACTGTGAAAGACGCCTACAAAATGGAAGGGCTGCGCGCCTTTTGGAGAGGAGTCGGTCCGCCAATCTTCAGCGTTACGATTGTGAGGACGATAAGCTTCAGCCTGTACCAGAAGACAAAGTATGCGCTGGATAGGAGCATAACGGAGTTGACGGGGCAGAGTCCGCTGGTCACTGCAAATGCGCCGGGGAGTTATCCAACGCTGGCGACGATGGCGTGTTTTGGGGGAGCGGGGGCTGCGGCGGGAGCGGTGATTACGACGATTAGTTGTCCGTTTGAGTTGACGAAATTGAATGAACAACTGGCGGGAAAGATGGCGAGGGAGGCCGCGATCAAGAACGGACCAATGCCTGGAAGTGGGGAGGCGAGGCCCGTGGTCGACCTGAAGAGTGGAGGGAGTTGGCAGACTGCGAGGAGATTGGTGAAAGATCGAGGCATACAAGGTCTTTATGCGGGCTATCGTTTACACTTGTTGAGGGACACGATTGGGACGAGTATTTACTTCATGACTTATGAGAGCGCGAAGCAGTTGTTGGGGAATGCAAGAGGGAAGAGTGCGACGAGCCCGTATGCTGTCGTGGTGGCTGGTGGGCTTTGTGGTATTGTTAGTTGGGCTTGCGTACGTGACGAAGGAGAGGCAGTTGAAAGCTGGACTGAAGTGCTGACAACCAATGCTACAGATCTACCCTATCGATGTTACGAAGACGCTCTACCAGAAGGCTCTCCTATCTGCGGGATCGGAGAAGCGGACACGGCCTGATATCAAATTCTTTCAGAGTGGATCGTATCGAGGTGAGTGACCAAGCATAGCGAGGCTTGCGGCCAATGGACTTTGCGAAATCGATATGCTGACGCTTTGTCCAGGCCTCGGTGTCTCCGTTCTACGATCCTGCATCATCAACATGATATTCTTCAGCAACTTCGAATTCATCAAAAAGAACATCAATGCACTGGAGGTGGAATGACTGAAGCGAAGCGACGAGCGTGGGAGAGGTTGGCGAAGCGAATGGAATGAGATCAGTATAGCAAAGCGAAGTGAAAGTAACAAATCAAAAGAGCTCGGCATTCACGGAGCATGAGATTTCGGCAACTAATGCATAGGATTGGAGTTGTGGTGTTGGGCGTTGGGCTGAGATGTATAGCTCCTGGCTAGGGCATGAGTTTGAGGATGGCATGAAGGGGAGGATGGGCTTTAAACCTTTGACAGTTGAAGGCGTCGTGAGGCGTAACATTATACAAAGCACACTGTTACCGACAGCACGTGATGGCGTTTTGTCTACTTGTGGGCCATTCTTCAACTTGGCTTTGTTGGGACTTCTGCTGCTGATTCTGGCTTCAACGGCGATTTGATCAGCAAGGCACGAGAGTCATGGAAGTCTAGTCTGTGGTACATGCATCAAGTGGGGCACACCTTGCTACGGCGATATATATTGCGACCATGAACTTTTGTTCCAGCGATCCTGTCGGCATGGACGCAAGCCCTTACTAGTCGACCTTTTCACGACTGGACGGACATCTTCCGTTCCTCATCTGGGTCGCTTATTTTTCAATTTCACTTTCCAGCCTGACTGGCAGCTTTGTAACATTCTCATCGTGCTAGAAGACGAGGAACTGCCGTGGACGGTGGGGTACGTACCAGTCGTACCGCGTTGGGAAGAACAGGAGAGTTCAACAGCAGATTTTGCATCGCCTTGAGAATTCTTGGTGGAAGTCGTGATTGTTCTTTGCGGTGTGGTTGGGTAGAGTACTCTTGGCAGTGGATTTCTTGGTACAACTAGCTTCATTGACATTGCTCACGAGGAGATGCGCGGCCTTGAGTCTTCGCGACTGTGGCTTTCCAAGTTAGCTGACATGCGACATGCTTCGTGTCGAAGTCCCACGTTCTGCACGCAGAGCAAGGCAGAACTGCAAGGCCCGTATTCAACTCCAGGGTAATGTATTCGGAAGGTGAGAATTTGTGCGTAGCTGCTTCCACTATTACCAGACTGGTAATGTCAGCTACTCGGGTAGAACTTGAGGGGGTTTACGACTGAATTACGACACTGGAGAGGATGGATCATACGTTGGAAGTGATCATACTGTTTCTTTTGCGAGGCGTTCATAATCATCTCCCACGGGCATAACGATACTCCTGGGGTCCGTAGTCAGAGGGCTGAGGAGGCTTGCTGATCTCTATCGGCCATCCGATTGCACGATGACTCATCGAAGGATTCACCACCTCGATGTTTCCAGCAGACTCATGATACCAACAGATAGTGAGTCATTGTCGAATGAGCTATCATACACCGGAGGATGCTGTATAACAGAGTTCGGAAAGCACGAGCTGTTTGAGTGTGGATGCATGGCTTCACCATCGCTTCTTGGACTACCCCTCGAGCTCCGCGAACAAATCTATCACCATGTTCTCCAACAGCGGCGACCCTTCAGCAAGCCATGGTCGAAAGCTTCCTTCGCGACCAATGCCAACTCGGTAGCGTTTGGAGAGCGAGCAATGGCCTACCTTTATCCTGCGCAAGACACTGTAGGGTGCCGAATTTCAAGTGACATCGAGCTGGCGCAGACCTGTCGACAGATTCGGGTCGAAATAGCATCGTGTTTGCGTACGGCAGTCGTCGACTTGGTCGTTAAAGTGCAAGACTTCGACTATGAACATGCCATCAACTTCCTCCAGTCACTACCGCCTAAAGCCCTCCAAATCTTCACCGTCCAGCCTGACCGGAGCACGGATCTGACGAGAAAGTTGAAAATCAGTCTCAGCGGGCCATACGACGATATGTGGACTGTCAAACTCACTTGCTGGTTAAGCGCCGTGGAACACCTTCTTGGACCAAAAGACGAGCTGGCGACAGCCTACAAGATTGTGCGCAATGCTCAATGGGACAATATATGGAGGCGTGCGCCATTCCACATCGTCATTCCACTTTACCAGATCCATAAACGCCATCCTTCTGGACCGGCCAAGGATGAGCTGTTCAAGATCATGCTGACGTTTTGGGCTCGATATCGGGTTGAGGACGCATTGAGGAATGGCGGGGATTACGCGATGGGCAATCTTGATCATCATGGGCGTGCGAATATTCAGTGGATACTTTGATTTGAAGGACAATGGCTAGGTTCGGTAGTAGCAGGTTTCTGGACAGCGTTTTGACCTTGCTTGGGAATATTGATTCGCCAATTTGAAAGTCGTCTTTGGTCTCATCGTGTTCTCTGCGTCCTGACCGCGTTCCAACTTCTTTCGAGGATGTATCGTGACCGCACTATCGAGATATGGGCACTGTATGTAGTCCATGCAATGATATGGATACAGCAGTTGTAAAGATGTCGATGTACCGTTGAAGAGGAAGGTAGTATTGGAGTTACCTCAGCGAGCTCAGACTATGCTGGGCGGATTTCGATTTTAGGCTTTGTCTAGCGCAAGCGCTAGGCTCGCTCCACCATGGTTTAGTACGGTTTAGGTCCGTTCACTACTGTTTAGCCAATTATAGGGCAAGGAGGGTAAATCCGCCTAGTAGGTCTAAGAACAAATAGAGCTGTTTTAGTAGACGTAAATTCTAGAGTATATATAGTAATAACCTATCTACTTTAAAGGTATATATTACTATTATAATACTATCCTATATTATTAAAACTAGCTACATTCGAAAGCGCACGCTCGGCGCTATTATTTAAACCTAC
>MWSO01000126.1:0-92924 GCA_002116355.1 Dothistroma pini CBS 116487
TAGCTATATAACTACTATACTATTACTTAGTAGTAGGAAAAGGTATCTATAATAGGGGATATTATAATATATAGTATACCTATAATCTACCTAATTATAGATAAACTAATTCTTACCTTTTCTTAGTTTTACTTATAAGATATAAGAGACTTAATATATAGTTACGTACGTCTCTTATACTAAGTTATACCTAAGGCATAAGTTTAGCTCTTACGCCTAACCTAAGGTATTAGTCTATAGCCTTGCTCTAGCTAGTATTATAGTATCTTATAGTAGATATAAGTAAATAGATAGTAGTAATATAGATAACTAGAAGGTAGATTATAACGAAGCTAAAGATAGAGTATTATAGCGCTAGTGGCAGAAAGAGGTTTAGCGCCAACAACCGGCAAATCAAACACATCAGATATTCACTAGCGTGCCAAGCGGCATTTGGCCACGTCATGTATGCTCAATATGCTGACATTTTGGCACCCCTAGTCGCAACAATGTGGCCGCGAAGTCATTATGAAACTCCCGAGTTCGTCTCCCGCCGCAACAACAACGTGAACAGCAGCTGGGCAGCAAAGCGAGAATCACACCTCCAACCATCCACCCGGACACAGGGGACCATACATCATCAAAACACGCGCATCAACTCAATCTCGTCCACGTGTGCCCAGCGCCATGGGCTTCGAATGCTGCAATTGCAATGGCACTCCCGAGACACCATGCCCAACTCACCGCTCGTGTAAGCGACCGCGCCGACAACACATCTCTACCAGGATTTTGTAACATGCATGCCGTGTTTGGACCGATTCATCGATGCTGCTAGCCAAGCATGGAGCCGCAGTCTGAAGCGTTACCTAACTCGATTCCGAATACGACCACAACCGAATGGGATGGTGATCCTCAGAGTCGTGCCGCTTTGGACGCCGTTGGCACGCCATACCGATCGCATAGGCTCCAGCACATCAGCAGGAACAACCATTTTCAGAGGCCCGCATCGAGCGCATACCAATACTTCCCGTGTTCCACACTAGGAGGAAAGATTTTGAGTCCAGATCTGCGACGGACATGCGTACGGGCACTTTTCGATCACGCAAGAAAGCTGAATGCGAGCACAAGGTGAGAGCACTGGATGAGAGTGAGCGAATAGTTTCTACAAATGACTTTCGGGCTGACGTCTGGCCTTAAGAAAAGAACAACATTCCCGCGGCATGGCGCCACCTGCACCGACACGATGTCATCGGCGACCGAAGCCGCTGGCTTTCCGCGAATCAGCGTTGTACTCGTCCGGACCGCGACCAATATCGGAAAATCCTGGCTAGTATCTTACCAAGACTCGCCAAGCTCATGCTCTACTGACACTCTAACTTTAAATCCAACCGCCAGCATTGTGACATCAGGTACGATCTGCTCGCTGCTGTACCACGCCCCTGTCCTCGCGGGGAATGTGCACGTGTCCCCCCGCTCTGGATGCTGTACGCGTACACTCACCTCAGCTCGGTATTACGACCGTCTAATAATCTTGACTTGCATACGCTCTCGACAATCCATTTGTGTGTCTGCTAAACGGTTGACGATCACGACATGCAGGCATGTATTTGCATTGTGGAGACCAACATGTTGTTGATCGGCCATTGCATCATGCATATGCCACGGTGAGATTTTCGCAGCGCGGCGCCTGACCCGTGGTGGTATGGACACAGAGGATAGGCCTGGGCATGACCCTATGGCTCAACGGTCACCAACACGGCGAAGTCAGTGCTGTAATCCGCAGAAATAGCGCCACCGACGGACATGTTTCGCCAGGGATCGATGGTAGAATTGTGACACTTCCGGCGACACGTAATGCGCCATATAGAGTTGAATCTCCTTGGTAGGTCAATCATGATCCTTGTCTAAACCAGCTTCAAGCCGACCTCACTCTCTTCATCGATCAAGCACCTCTCGTAAAGAGATCCAATGGTCTCCTCTGTGGAAAGGGCCTCAGAGCTGCCTTTGACCGACTCGAGGATACTCACTGGCAAAGCGCCTCTGGATACAGCACCTCGACCCCCATCGACAGTACCGACTCTTCCACGGCTTTTCGAACAAAGGGCAAACGAAGGGCCCAACGATGTTGCCTTCTCATGCCAGACTCCTGATGGACTGAAGCGTGTCTCGTACGCCGAAGCAGATGCTGTGGCCGCGTCGCTGGCTGCACAGCTTGTGGGGCTTTTTCCGGATGGAAATGCAAGCAACAACTCAAAACCCGTGGTTGCCATTTGGCTTGAAAAGGGACTGGAGCTAATCTTGTCTATTCTGGCCACAACATACTCAGGTGCCACATGGTTGCCATTCGACCCTGATGTCCCCACCGATCGTGCGGTAGTATGTATACTGGATGCTGGTGCATCTGTCGTTCTTTGCGATGCAGACCATCTACTGAGGGCACGCGATATCGAGCAGCGCGTCTCATCCAGCAGAGATTCATCACTGCAGGTCTGCGAGTTCAGCGCTCTTCTATCACAATCCGAAGCAGCAACGACATCATCACGGCCTGCAGGCCCAGGTCCACGAGATGCAGCTTACCTCATTTACACCAGCGGCACGACTGGAACTCCCAAAGGAATCGCCATACCTCACTCGGCAGCCTTAATGTTCTCGCTGAGCGAGAGGGAAGTCCTCCAAACAAGCACAAGAGATATTGTCTGGAACGGTTTCAGTCCTGCGTTTGACATGTTCGTCGAGGAGATGTGGGTGACGATCGCTGGTGGAGGCCACCTCGCCATCGGCACTCGAGAAGAGTGCAGAGATGTTGGTGATTTACCGGCCATCTGGGAGGCGCGTGGTGTTACCGTCGTAAATGCGGTGCCTACTCTGATTGGTATAATGGGCATCTCGCAGATCGATACAGACTCTTACCTCCTCCCGCGGTGTATACGACTCATCAACCTTGGTGGAGAAGCATGTCCACCCTCACTTGTCAAGCGCCTTGCAAGGCCAGGCCTTCGAATCGTCAACACATACGGACCCACTGAGACCACTGTCACTGCCACATGGGATGAGCTCGAGCCCGATGGCCCTGTGACGATTGGCAGACCGCTTCCATCATACCATGCTTGCATATTACCCATACCTGAGGACGGACAACCTCTGGCTAGCTCAGCACCGCTTGAGCTTCACAAAGGCACTCAAGGAGAACTCGCGATCGGTGGACCATGTGTCGGTCTTGGCTATGTGGGACGTGCAGACCTTACGGCGCAGAAGTTCATCGATCATCCCTTGTCGCCGAATACATCGCAGAAGCTGTACCGCACCGGCGACAGGGTCAAGTTACAAGCAGATCTCAAGATCGCCTTCCTAGGCCGAATAGACACGCAAGTCAAACACCGCGGCTTCCGAATCGAGCTCGGCGAGATCGAGGCGAGATTGACCAGCCATGAAGACGTACAAGCGGCGGCGGTCATCTTGGCCAACCCTGGCACAGACTCAGCTCGACTTGAGGCATTCGTGGTGATTCGTCCAGGAGCCGAGGAAGACGTCGCATCGATACACCGAACAGCCGCACAGCATCTCCCTGCATACATGCGTCCTGAAGAGGTCTACTTCCTGGAGAAGGACGAAATGCCCCGGCTGCCCAGCGGCAAGATCAATGCCAAAGCACTTCACGATATTTCCGTTCGCAAAGCAGAAGAAGCCCTAGCGCGAAGGCAAGCCGGCAGCGACACCTCGACGGAAGTGAGCGACGACATTGATGAAGCATGTCCGCTGGGCGTGTTCATGAAGACCCTGAGCGCAGTTTTTCCACAAACGGGCAACATCAAAGTTGACGCTGATTTCTTCGATGATCTGGGTGGTCACTCGCTTACAGCCGCCGTGCTGGTGTCGCGTCTTCGACAAGCAAAGTCCGAAGATGACTTCATGCCTTTTGCATCGATAGGCCTGCCGGACATCTACGAAGGACGTACTGCTGCCAACATCGCCTCCCGCTACACTCTGCCAGACGATGACGACCGGAGCAGCACTGTTTGCGGCTCTGAAAGCCAGGATGCTGGTCCACAGACTGGCGAGTGCTGGCCTGTTTCACAGACAAAGTTCGTCCTGTGTGGCATTGCACAAATCATACCTCTACTATTTCTCTTCTTCATCTTGTCTGTAGAGATCCTGGTACCTTATCTGGTCGCCGACATCTTGGTCCGAGAGCGAAATTTCGGCTACGCAGTCCTCGGCGCCTATGGCGTCTTCGTGGTCGTTCCTATCGTCCAGGCAACGCTGGCCATTGTAGGAAAGTGGTTGATTCTCGGCAAGGCCAAGGAAGGAGAGTATCCTCTGTATGGCGCGTACTACTTCCGCTGGTGGACGGCAGAGCGTTTGGCCGCTCTTGCGAACCCGAAGCTCATCGCCGACAGTCCGCTCTATCCAATTTTCCTTCGTGCTATGGGTGCCAAGGTCGGCAAGTTCTGTCACTTGGGCGCCATGGGTCTTGGTGCCTGCGCTGATCTTGTCGAGATCGGGGATGATGTCGTAGTCGGTGCAGACGTAACGCTCGCAGTGGCTATTGTGGAAAGAGGAAGGCTCATCCTCAAGAAAGTGGTAATTCGCAACGACGCCAAGATCGGTTCAAATTCTGTCATTGAAGGTGGTGCCATCGTCGACGAAGCTGCTGAGGTTGGACCGCTGTCCATGGTGGCCGATGGTATGCACATTTCAAGCTGGCAACGCTTCCACGGTTCTCCGGCACGATTCGACCGCGAGCTAAAGGAGGGTGAGGCTGCTTTGGGACCGAAGTCTCGTCCATCCAAACCACGTGCTATGGCCATGTTCACCGGCAACTTCATTCTTGCGGTGTTCGTCCTCCCACTCTTGTTTCTCACACCACAAGTTCCAGGTCTGTTCCTCTTCGATGCCATCAACCTTCGACACGTTGGCAACTGGGCACAAGTGGCGGTACTGTCAATGCCAATCGCGCTCGCATACCAATTCATCGTTTTCGCCCAGTTCATCATCATCCGGAAGCTTGTCCTCGGACGTCTCAAGGAAGGCAAGTGGAAGGTCTACTCCAACTACTACCTCCGAAAGTGGTTCCTGGACCGAGTCTTCGATCTTGCCCTTGGGGTCCTTCACCCCGTGTTTGCAACGCTGTACATTGTGCCATTCCTGAGGGTGCTGGGTGTCAAGATCGGCAAGCGAGCAGAGGTCTCAACAGCTCGCGGTCTCAGCTTCGAACTGCTGGAGATTGGCGACGAATCCTTCATAGCTGACGCAGTCCTAATCGGTGACAACGACGTCCGCGGCAACGAGCTAATACTCAAGAAAACCACTCTCCAAAACCGCGCCTTCGCTGGCAACGTCTCCCTGATCCCACAAGGTACCACCCTAGCCTCAGGGACCCTAGTCGGCGTCCTCTCCATCGCACCCCCCCTCACCAAGCCCCTCCCCGCCAACACATCCTGCTTCGGCTCACCACCCGTCCTCATGCCCGCCCGCCAACGCGTCGAAGGCCACGCCGAGAGCCTCCTCTTCAGCCCCTCTAAACGCCGCATCGCAGCCCGCCTCACAGTTGAAGGGCTCCGCATCGTCCTCCCCCGCGCCCTCATCATCTTCGGTCTAGGTTTCGCTCTCCAAATCGCATACCTCGGCTACGCAGGAATCGGCGCAGTCTACACACTCCTGATGCTACCACTCTTCTACCTCGTCATGTTCGCCCTTCCAGCTCTCTTCTTCACGGTCGCGTTGAAGTGGATCTTGATTGGCAAATATAAGCCCGCCGAGTGGCCGCTCTGGTCTCTCAATGTCTGGCTCAGCGAAGCTGTCACGAGCACATATGAGACCATCACCATGACGTTGCTCACGAACTTCCTCGTCGGCACGCCATACCTCGCTATGTGTTTTCGCCTCTTCGGCGTGAAAATTGGTTCAAGAGCCACGCTTCTGCATCCCGACATCACAGAATACGACTGCGTCACCATCGGCGACGAGGCAATGGTCAACAAAGCCTGCGGAGCGCAAACACATCTCTTCGAGGACAGGATCATGAAAATTGGCCGTGTGCATTTCGGGAATCGATCTTGCATGAAACCTTACTCCATCTGTTTACCAGGCAGTAGCGTGTCGGACAACGCGCAGCTCGGAAGTTTGTCATTAGTTATGAAAGGCGAGACATTACCCGAGTCGACTGCGTGGGAAGGAGCGCCCGTTGTCCCGAGAGGGAGGAGAAGGAGAAATCCGGTCAGTACGTTGCAGAGTGCGGCGATGACGAGGTCGTCTGGTACTTCTACGCCTGCGACGGCGAGTTCGCGGACGAGTGTGGAGAAAGGGACAGGGAGCGAAAAGTGAAACGTGGAAAAAAGTCTTGAGCGTATTGTTCGAAGAAATTGTAATGATAAATTGTGGGATTAGCGATTTCGAGCCAAAAATGATACAGTATTCGAACTTTATGTCCACTGTCAGTGAAACCCAATCTGAGATATGGTCTGTTTCCAATGTTGCTGGTGCGACTGCGTGAGCGGTCAGTCGACTCCTCCAGCAATGAACCTTGGACTTGTGGCTCTGCTTGCTAGTTCTGCAGAGAGTGGGCAGGTGTGAACGTACAGCGACGTCATGAAATTCGTGCAGGGCAACCAAGATGTGGTCGGAGTTAACGGCGGGATAGCAGCCTCGACAGTCTTTGCAACCAGTAGAGCAAGACCCGGACTTACGTAGTGTGAATTCCATCGTGCTCTTGTGGTCATATCGACCTCAGTGTTGTACCAATATATGATGTAGGCCCCCAAAAACTGCTGTAGTATGTCTACTTGTGGACTCAGGAAGGTGTCATCATTGCTGTGGCGAAGCTATGCACCTGGCCATTTGCCAACGTGACCGTCTTGTAGAGGAAGCCGTCTGTTTTGGCGGTGGCGGAGGATGTGATCAAGCTTGGTGAGGAAGATGTCGCGGAATGTCCAGCTGTAGACTTGTTGCTCGAAACGGATTCTGTAGAGCTGTTGGGCGAGGCTGTGGTAGATGCCACGGTTGCTTTGGTCGATGCTGGGAGCTTGACGTTTGTTGGCTCTGGCTCGTCCTGTGCGCAGGACATCGGGACAGTGTTGACCACGATCGAGGCTACGCGTTTGGTTGATTTCGCGGCATCCTCCTCTTCCTTCTTCGCTGGTGTCGTGGCTTTGCTTTTGAAAGATGAAGAGGTGGACCTCGATATAGTTGTTGGCTCTGCGGTAGATAAGGGGTCCGATTCCTCCGCCGCCTCAGTGCTGGCGGTGGGACTGCTGGATGCATGTGGAGCGGGGGTTTCCTCGGGAGTCACCTCCTGGGCTACCGACACGTCCTCTGCACCGTCCGCCGCACTTGATGAAGACGCAGTGGTCTCGGTAGCGGACTCTTTCTTCTTGCATTTGGCGTGGACAAGGCCAACGGCGCGAGTGACAGTGGCTATCTTTCGAGCGGACGTGATGTTCGCTTTGGCGGGAGGACTCCGGCCGGAAGACTCCGGTGAGCAACACCTCCTGGTCCCTTTGCACATGGCTAACTGCGCTTTCACTCACATGGCCTCACTCTCCGCAGTACCATCGATGTTGCACCATGTGTCGTCAAGACCTTAGTAGCGATCGCAGCACTGTCCTCCCGGGTCGGCTTCTTACTGGATGTCGTTGACTCCCTATCAAGTCCGTAAGCAGTACCAGACCGATCAGAAATGCTCCCTCGTGATTCGGACAGTGCAATCACGCCTCATAGTAACTGTCCCCGACGCATCCGGACAGTATGGCAGAAGTTGCACCCTCCGTCTCGACTGATATCCACACGAACGGTCGAAGGTCCACATGCATGGAATAAACCCGTCTGGCGGCATACCTGGCCGCGTCGGGGCATTCAGGCCGAAAGCGAAGAGCTGAGAGTGGCCGGTAATGTAGGATGCCGGCGTCATGACAATATGTCGACAAGGTGAATTCGCGGGGTTGCGCAAGCAACATCAGCGAATGGGTAGCAATCAGAGCATCGTGCCGTTGAAGTTGTGCGCTCAATCATGAGCCGCTTTCTATGCCATCCTGGAGTAGGTGGTCACACCGAGCAGCTTTACCGGTCCGCACAATGTCTGGAGCAACCGCCGGGTCATGACTGGCTACAATACTACGCATCCTGTTGTATGGCATACTAACGTGCCACCAAGGGATGTCAGCTGCATTAGACGGCGAGCTCGGCGAGACTGTTCCGGTCACTATTCGTCCAATACTTGCTCCTGGAGGTCGATCAATCTTCGTTAGGAGAAGTTTCGAGCCAGTCGCTGATCTCACGTTCTGCTCGATCTACTCGTTGAAAGGTTCGATGCCATCTCATTCATTAGCACGAGAGAGCGACTGACCGTGCATTGCACAGATCCCAAGGAGCTTGATTGCACCACAGTCAGCCATGGGTCTTCCATGTACGTCGATCTCGAACAAATTGTGCCTCTTTTGGTAGACCAGAGAGTGCTTTGCGATGAGCGAGCGGTAGGACGAAGAGACACCGAAGTGGTCTTGCCTTTCATCAGCTTGAATGGCCTCAAGCTCGCCAAATTCATCTGGGGTTCAGGAGAGAATCTTGTCTTCATGGCAGCGGACGACCATTGCTTTCAAGAGCCCGGCGATCGCTCTTTCTATCGGTGAGTACATCGCGGATCTTACACCATACAAGCTGATCCATCTTAGATCGAAGTCCATCCATTGGGATTACGAAAACTCCAAAGCCATCATCCTGGCAACACCACTCATGGTGAACATACAGGCCAAGTCCGGCTGGGCCCACAATGTTACGAGGGGTGTAACAACCTTACCGGATGGCTACTTTTCCCATCCCAGGCGCACCTCTGGCTACACAACGGGTAAGTATTATACGACTTATGATGAAGCGATGCTGAGCCAAGACAGACTTCGGTCATGCCTTTCTTGAATGGGGAACACCAGCCGAAGCCATTGCAAAAGCCGCAGGTTGGTGCCTCTCGGACGCGGTCAAGTACGGCGTTCTCGGTTGCATTCTTGGAGTGCCATACCACAGCATTATTGGTTCTATCGACGATGTCTCGTTGCATATCAAAGTTGGGAAATCCTTGTCACATCTTTCGCCTGTGTTGGGTCGAGCTGTCATGGCACTAGGTGCCACCTTGGCACCATCCCGTATCACTTGGAGAAGGAAATGGGACTTCCAGATACTGAAAGAGCCCGTGGTGGCTTGGTGGCACCTACGGAAGAAGTATAAGATCCGGAACTCTATCAGCTCGGATCATGTGCTGACTTGCAGCAGCCAATTCGTGAGCGATCATGTCAAACTCCCACACGTGATCTTCGCCTGTGCAAACTGTCACATGAAAGGCACATTCAACGTCACGTTGAAGCTCAGTTTCGATCTCCTAGGAAATGACCACAAAGGCCCAGACTACTGCTACAATAGTGCGGAAGAGTACCACGACCGCAATGGCAAACGAGGCATGTCCAGCGAACCAAAGATAGGACACGAGATGGTAGGCTTTGCATACGAACCGCTCATACCACTGCATACCGCTAAGCTGACATCTCATTGTAGTGGCTCGAGCTTCTAAGGCATACGTAGCCATGTCAAATGCAAAAGAGCGAGCGATTGACCAAGCGAGAGACCCGCACACGTCACCACGATGTTCACTTTAAGCGCGGCGACTGCGACCCGAGCGACCTTACTTGGCCAGTTTGCAATCTGGAGGAGATCCTGAATTATCACGCCGACTGCGATCCTTACCTTGATAACATGCTCCTGCATCCGACCAAAGTCTTTGGGGAAAGTGTTGTGTGCTTGTTCAGGACGTTCATAGGACATGCCGCATGCTGGAGTCAATTCCACGAGGCCGCAGATCGTTTCGTCGACTTCCAAGACTATGAGCTCAAGGTTGTCCAACGACATCTGAATGAGGCGAAATTCAGCGTGAATGTTGAAAACGATATCAATGTCTTTGTGTATCCGCAAGTTTTCAGGTGACTTCACGGGTGGCATGTGGTTTGACCTGGATTTCGGCATTCAGTACATCACCACTGGTGGTGTGAATCTGGTACAGAGTTGGGGATTCCTCCTTGCAGCGTCAGGATCATGGGGCGGTCAGTATCAGCCATTGGAGCTCCTCATTAACAATATCATAGTGGTGCTGACTTCATGGCAGCGGTGCTGAACGGCGGGCCAGGCGCAAAGAAAGCCAACGGCGAGGCCATCAAACCACCGGGCGCATCGAGTGCCCAACAAGGCTGGGGTGAGGCGACCTTACCCATGCCAAAGCCCGGTGGTAAAGGTGCACAAGGAACGGTAAGTCGATGCGGTCATTACATCTGCTCGAGTGAGGACGCTGATCTATTTAGCACCAAGGGCTGGGCAAGATGACCTGGGGGTTACCCGTGTTCCGAGTGGAGCTCGTTCTGAGTCTCACCGTCAAGGCCAATATCACATTCCCAGGCTTCGAAGCGCATATCGGCAAAGGGAAAATGGAGATTGATCTGCTCAGACCGAGAGGCGAACTGATCCAAAGTACAATGCCCGTTAAGCTGAAACATCTGAAAGCGAGTGTGGATGTCTCCGAGGACGTGGTGTTTGCAGGCTCGGCCAGTATTGGACCCGCGTTTGACTTTACGCTGACGCCTCAAACTAGCGTCGTCGCTGTGGAAGGTGGCGACTCTATGATGGCTCCTTTCGCCTTTGGAGGACACTTGATCAGTGCTATAAGAGACTCATCCTCTGTATCTCCACGACCGAATTTCCGATCAGGAAGTGTTGAAGGTTGAGCTCCAAGGCGGAGGTGCTTCCGGTCGATTCACACTTGTAACTTCTGTATGCCGATGCTGACAACGCTGTAGCGGAGCACACTGAATGCAAAAATTATTGGGCAAGTAAAGGCAAAACCTGGGACAAAGCTGGCTACTTCGTCGGTGTCTACGTACGGCACGGCTTGGAAATCTACGGCTCTTTTTTTGGCCTTCGTATCAGGACGGATTGGATCGGAAAGCTCCAGGAAACCGACTATGCCGTCAATGGTCTTTACTACAGCGAGCGACTCGGCTTCCATTGCGGAGAATTCTCCTCCGGCTTTAAAGGCCTTGGCGGTTACCTATCCGAGGCCATGAACGGTGCTTTGGATCTTATTCACGGCCCGATCGAGAAAGCGATAGACAAGATTGAGGCAAAGCTCAATGGAGCTGCGAGCGCATTTGATCTCACACATGGCAGAGAGATTGACACCTTACCGGATATCGACGGGACTTCCTTGAGCTATGAGTCCTTCATACTACAACATGGCCTTGCACCTCCACCAGCTATGCCGACTTTCGCACCCGATGTCTTGCCGGAATACCTCGAAGAATGTCTAGCTAAAGCTGCTCGGAAGGAATAGACTGTGGGCATTGCGGATTCATGCTCACATCTTGGCGACGACTTCAAGTTTGACTGGAACGCAATGAAGCAGGCAGCCGATGGTGCCCAAGCTAAGGCACCGAGAGTGTACCTGGACAAGCAGAATATGAAGCCGGTGATCGTTAGCAAGACCCCTGGTGACCCTGGATCGACTACTGGTTTCTCGGCAAAGCTCTTGAACGGTGGTTCAGCCGCGGCGCATACTCCAGACCCAATCCGAGCTGCGGAGCATGCATGGCGATGTAGATTGAACGGTAACTGTCCTTGAATCCTCTGGTGTCACGAAGCAGCTAGGCATTCGGTCCCGGCACGGCTGGCATTGGATATGCTACGTTGGATGGTTCGGTACCTGAACGTCATGGAAGTATTTGTTCCAATGTCAAGCGGTACGAACCTCTCCGGGTTATTAGATGAGAGCCTTGTGCAGCCGCCGCGGCGTACAGAGTGGTGATTCGGTATGGCATTGGATGCAGTACACTGTTGATAAGGCTTGTTCAAGGCTGCTGATACGGTGGTATCGATAATGCCGCTGTGGTCCCGGCGACACGCATCGTAGCGCATATACTAGCGTTGACCTCGCCTACCCATGCGTAGCACTGCCCCGGGAACATTTATGCTTGCCACGTGTCAGCCCAAGCGGCTACCAGGTGCCTGAAATCTAGCAGAGCTTTCGGTATTGCCTTTTCACGCAAACGAAGCGAGCTAGTAAAGGTTTGTCACAGAACCCGAAATATTCAGAAGTGGCCAGACTGACGTCGGAGGAGCCCATGTAGCCTCACATTTCGCACCAAGCCCGGTATGCTAATGGGCGATTTAGCGGCTTGACAAGTGCTGACCTCACGCGGATCAGCGACCAGGATGAACTGGATATCACCTTTGCGAGGCAAGATCCACGTGCGCTATCTTCGAAGCGTGCAAAGCAACTACACCATTATTCATCATATATGCACATCATAGGACATCCATCACAGCTTTCAAGTGCGGTTGTGTGGCGGATCCGACGGGTGACAGGCTTAGGTTGTTGTGAAGATCCTATGAAGGCTAGAGCTTTGCCGGAACGACACCATGCTGAGTTTCACTGACAGGCCTCATCCCTGGCAATCCACTCTCCAATCAATCTTACGACATTATTCCACCCTTTGATACCGCGCCAGCCAAATGCAAAGTGGCACAATACCCCAGAACCTCCAAGCACACAAGCAGCTCTTTATGTTTCCATGTATCCGAACTCAATTCTCTAAGTCGGCCGTACGCGCTCATCAACGTGAAGGATGACTTACCAGACGGCATGACTACTGAAGGCACGCTACTGACACCCCCTGCTCGAACGTTGAGGCCACGTAAGTGCGTCCTTCGGCCGCCGAAGAGGGATAGGTACTGGCAGTCAGCCGACTTCTAGTGCGCGAGAATGGTCTCTGGACATGCATCGCCGGCGGCTATATATGCGGTTATCTGGACCACCACGCTGCTCGCGATCCTTGCAGTAGCTTTGCGGATCTTTACCAGAGCTGTCATTGTGAAAGGGCTCAAGCTCGACGACTACTTGATTCTTGCGTCGTTACTTTTCGTTGTGGTCTTTACAATCACGGTTACGTTGGAGAGTATGTTGAGTGCTTCAAAAGGGTGGAGATCTCCAAGCTGATAAGCAACTAGCATACAACGGCCTAGGACGACATCAAGCCAGCCTCAGCAAGACTGAACGGACGAATCTGTTAAGATGGCTCTGGATCTCGATTATTCTCTACCACATCGGATTGGGTCTGGCAAAGCTGTCCATCGTAAGTGCTATCTGCGTTCGGAACTCAGCCAGTATTGCTGAACACACCACCACAGGTGTCACAATGTCTTAGTGTGTTTGGATCCATACGGAGATTTGTGATTGCTTGTAATGTCGTCGGCGCCATTATGATCGCATACATACTCTTCACAGTCTTCATCACAGTCTTCCTGTGCAAGCCTGTCTCGTACTTCTGGCATCCGGAAAGGCCCGGTAGCTGTCTTCCGAGGCTTCCAATATGGTGAGCAAGCTAGCCTTCGATATCCTGGAGGACGAAGCTCACAGCCAACAGGTTCTTCAACTCAGGCTTCAGTGTAGTGACAGACATCCTGGTCGCCGGACTCCCGCTCCCAGTCGTCAGAAGTCTTAACTTACCCAAGCGACAAAAGTGCATGCTGATGCTCGTCTTCGCTCTTGGAGGAGCCGTCTGCATCATCACAGTCATCCGATTCTACGCCTTATACGCCAATACCACATCGAACGATCCCAGCTACGAGAACCCGCAAGCAGCGCTCTACTCTAACATTGAGGCATCAGTCAGTATCATGGGCAGCTGCTTACCAACCTACAACGCGTTCGTCGCGAATTATTTCCCAAAATTCTACCACGGCTCGCTGGGGGCAGGAGTTCGAAGTGATGCGATCATCGAGATCGAGCTGAGAAGTGGACCCGGCGCGCCAACAGACTTCAGTGGCACGACGGGAGACACTCGATGGTTTTGGAAGATCGCTAGGAGCAGCAGCAGCAAGCAGGCGACTCAGGTAGGGGTACATCTGAGGCGTCGCGAGGGCTCGACTACGCAGATGGGGACACTTTCTGGGATCGAGGAGCAGGAGAGGGAAGCGCTGGAGAGCCGGAATCAGTGGACGTTGGGGATGGTCAGGTACAACATGATTTGATTGTAGAGGGCCTTGTGCAAGCGCTTTGTTGATGCGATGATACCCCTAATATGATTTTGCTCATGCAACGATATGGTGAAGTCGATATGTGCTGGTTCCTGCGAGACAAGCATCCTCCGTGGCAAAGGAGTCACCTCGTCGCAGCTTGGAGGTTTTGGATGTAGAGTCACAAGTGAATGCAATCATGCCAAAGGCGGATGCCATTCCGTCGATATCGTCGAGCCAGGACAATGTGAGATTTGTGATAGTGAAGCGCTTCAGACCGTGCATGTGATAAAAGCGACGCTAAGCCGAATATACATCGTGTCAGGGGTCTGCAGTCTCACATACGTCGCGTTCCTGCTCCTCTTTCTTTGTTGACTTGCTCCTCAGTGCCTCACAACTCCCGCAACATCCGCTCCCACGTTGCTGGGAATCGATACTTCAGGAACCGCCGGATGGCATAATGCAATCTCTTGATGCCCACTGCATGCTTTCTCTCGTCCAATGCCTCCGCAGGACAAGTTCGTCTCCCTCCCTTGGTCTTCCGGTGAGGAGACTGGCATGTATCGCGCTCTGCGGCAAGAATAGCGTCCAGCAAGATGACTGCGGCACGATGCTCGTGGGTGCTTCCGGTCTCAGAGTAATCGAGTATGGCGTGGAGGTTGTCTGGATTCGGACAGACGACAGGCTCCTTCGCCTGCAGCTGCGTGGTCAGTCGATCCATCCGGCTGTTGAGCCTTGCCATCTGATAGACTGCTTCGGCTAGATCGATGGCCATGCTGTGAAGCCTTGCGACGCGCCGCCGGGGTTTCGATCTCTGCTTCTGTCCATTCGGCTGCTGACTCTTCCTGTGCTCCATCGGTCCTTGATATGCTTACGCTCGACGGATGGCAAGAGACCGCAGCGGCCATGTCCATATGCCATACACCTAGCTGTTGTGGCACTGTTTGCTGGAAATCCTTTCATCGTACTTCCCGTCATCCACATACTCTTTTGCGTTGTGCAATATGCCGGGAGTTGCACAAAGCCCACGACACTGACAACAGGTCATCATGGTTTTCCCCGCGAGACGCAAGCACAATGACAAAAAGCTCCTTCCTTCTGTTCTTCAGACTACAAAAGCGACGGATCCGACTCTCGATCCAGCATTGCCGCGTCGGAGCTCAACTGCCGAGTTCTCCCGAGCCGTTAGTGTCGATGAGCGCATACTTGGCCGAATTCTGTTCGAATCAACGAAGTTGAGCTGATCACTTCAGAGATCCCTTTTTAGGTCGAGCGTGCTTGCCACATCCCCTGTAAACTCGGAATCAAAAGCCATCCGGCAACATGGCACCCAATTCGCGCATCTTCCTCACCAGGTATGCCACTGTCAGCGCTCCCCGAATGCACGCTAATGCCAGCGACAGACATGCCCAAGCTCAACATAATGTAGACTTGGACTACGTGGGCAGTATGTGACAGTGAAAATGTGAGCAGAGCATTGTTGACTTAACATTATAGATCCCGACTCTCCGCTTACTGCACTGGGCAAGAAGCAAGCAGCATCATTGGCACACCAAATACCCAGGCTACAACAGGAAGCTGAGCTTATTGTCTCTTCACCCCTCAAGCGTACCTTGCAGACCACTAGACTAGGCTGGGGCCCAGCAGTCGCGCGTCTGGGAGGCATCAAGAAAGTAGTCACCCTCCCACAAGCCCAGGAAGTGAACGATTATCCTTGTGACACTGGTTCGTCCAAAGAGGTGCTCGAAGCCGATCCAGAGTTCGCAGAGTTCGACTTCTCTTCCCTGACGCCAGACTGGACCAGCAAACGAGGCTTTTGGGCCGATGATGCGGAGACTGTGCGCAAGCGCGCCCAATGGGTCCGCCAATGGCTCAGAGAAAGGCCAGAAGCCAACATTGTTCTTGTTGCCCACGGTGACATCTTGAGACGCATCACGGGCAGTGAGAAGGGACCAAGCACTTACATGTGGAAGAATGCCGAGGTCAGAGACTTCCGGTTCCGCCCTGACACCGTCGACAAGGACGAGGCATACCTTTACCAGGGGGAAGATATTGCTGCGGCAGGAGGCTATGCCCCTAATTCCACAGAGGCCGACATCATCCAGGACGGCCAGGAGCAAAGGCGTTGATGTATGCATTGACTACTGATTAGACATAGATAGCTCGCCTCGGGCGATGCACTGCATATGTGCCATGATAGAGTTCATCACAATGTACACAGCCCTGATCCTTTGCGACATCAACAATTAGTGATTAGGCAGCTCACTATTCCCCAATTCGGCGTCCGCTACTTGAAGGAGCATTTGGTGGAGCTCCCAGTCGGAAGACTTGGTGGGGTAACACCGACCAGGACATCAACGCTGACGGCATTGCAACTTTGTAACCAACCTCCCCACATCATCACGAGTGCATTCAGTCATGGGCACTTTAGTGCATGAGCACGAAATTGGCGAACGAGCTCACCTCGAGCAAGCACGCATCGAGCTGGGCAAAGGCTTCCATTTCCGACCACCGCCCGATCCTCACAAACTGCAGGCATTCATCACCCCGGACGATGAATTATTTCAGACTATCCACATGGGCTACGCTGTCGTTGATCATGACCTGTGGCGTTTGGATATCCATGGTCTCGTAAAGACGCCGTACTCTATCTCGCTGGCTCAGCTGCGAGGAATGCCGTCCATCAGGCAGACATCCTTCCATGAATGCTATGGCAGTCCGATCAAGCCGCCGACGGAGGCATGCCGCAGAATCGGCAACGTGACATGGACCGGAGTACGGCTCAAAGATCTGCTGGCCCGAGCGACACCGCTGCCATCGGCAGACTTCCTCTGGTCCGATGGCCTGGACTCCGGATCGTTTGCGGATGTGAGAGCAGATCGATATCAGAAAGATTTACCGCTTTCCAAAGCTATGAGTGATGAAGTCCTGGTTGCCTACGAGATCAATGGACGTCCGCTCGACATACGACGAGGTGGACCGGTGCGACTTGTCGTGCCAGGATGGTTTGGGACGAATAGCGTCAAATGGCTTTGCTCTTTGAAGCTCGAAAAGAAAAGAAGTCCTGGTCCATTCACCACGACGTTCTACAACGAGCTTGTGCCTGGTCAAGAAGCCGAAGGTGTGATGAGGCCAGTGTGGGAGGTCGAGCCAAATTCCATCATCGTTCGTCCATCGCCCGGAGAACAAGTCACTGGCCCTGAGGTGAACATCGTCGGCTGGGCGTGGAGCGACGATGGCATTCGAGATGTTGACGTCCGCATAGACGATGGGCACATTCTGGTACCAGCCAATGTCGCTGCCAGAGAAGGCTTCGAATGGCAGGCCTTCGACCGCAAGCTGGAGCTCCAACCAGGCCAATACGCTGTCATGATCCGCGCAACCACCAACCGCGGTGTCAAACAGCCTATATCTGGTCGTCGAAATCATGCACATACGGTACGCTTCATCGTAACGTAATGCCTTAATACATGCCAAGGAGCCAAGAGTGCTTGGCTGGTCTAGATCCACATTACCCGAACAAGTGAACTTAGCGTGGGAATCTTTTCACATGATCATGATTCCGCCGCGTGACGCTGTCACGGCTTTCACAGCGTCGTTGCATCAAATTGAGATATCGTCATCATTATCAGCATACAAACAGCCTCGCGACCATGGGCCAGCCATCTCCGTCGGCGTCTAATGCCTTGATATACTGCACATACGCAGCGTTCCTATTAGAACCCACAGAAAGATATCTCTCGCCATCAGCTAACACAACAGCAGCGTCTTCGGCTTAGCCATTGCATACAGGCTCCGTGGACAAAGCAAGACAGAATGGTTTTTCGCAAACAGGACTCAGATGGGTAAAGCGATAAGACCGATCCAGATCAAGCTTTCAGCACCAACACAAGGAGCGAGCGATACTGACATCTCGCAGCAATCCCACTCGCCTTGAACTTCATCGCGTCCGGCGAGAGTCGGATCAAGGCTCTCCAGCTTGTATGAAGCGGCAGAGCAGAATCTATCGAGAACCGATTGTCTTCTATGAGGACATCCATCAGGCATCACAAGGTTCGTACGCTGGCATTTCGTGCCACCGCGGTCTCGACACCGTCCTCCGACGCGTCAAGAGCGCGATGAGCAGCACTGCGGGCGCTGATCGTGGAGAGATTCCTATGCTAATGTGCATACATATCTGCGGCCAGCATGAAACTCCCTCCACGAGACGCTGAGATGAACCACTACAACTCGATCAAGATAATGCTTGCGCGGGGAAATGTGCTGCCGCCTCTTCATCTCCTTTTCCCTCCCCAAAGTATCAACACTGACCTCCAGAAAGCGCTCGGTCCTGGGATGGTGTTCATATACCCGATCATGGCAGCCATCGCAGGCGTGCAAGGACTCCTGGTCTATGCACTGTCCTCTGGACTGCCACTTCTGATATTCGCGGCTCTGGGCCTGACTTTGGGGAGGAAGCGTCCGGAAGTTTCCGTCTTGACGGAGTGGACGAGGCAGCGGTACGGGGCTGGTACGGCGTTGTATCTGAGCTTTTTCAGGTGATTTTGACGAGCAGTGAAGGGCTGAGTGATGCTGATATTATATAGCTGCGCGACTATCTGGCTCTACATGGTCGCTGAACTATCGGCGCTGCAGCAAGTCGTCAACTTGCTCCCTGGCCTCAAATGGATTGCCAGCAGTCATTGTCCAGTGCTTTGTTACGACCGTCTATACCACAGCCGGAGGCTTTCGGGTATCATTCGTCACGGATAATGTCCAGGGAGCAATGTTGCTCCTCTTCCTGATCATCGGCACAGCCACGATCGCAGCCGCTGTCAAAATCGACAGATCTCTGATCCCAGTCTCAAACTACCTCGAACCTAGCTTGCTCGGCTGGCACCTCATCTACATTCTCCCAGTCGCAATTTTGACCAACGACTTCTTTCTCTCCAGATTCTGCATGCGAGCCTTCGCCTCACAGACCGATAAAGACCTCTGGATCGGCGTCAGGATCTCAGCAGTAGTCGTAACAATCGTCACGACCCTCGTCGGCTGGTCCGGCGTTCTCGGTGTCCCTCCTATGCCATCAGGAGTTGAGCTCTTCACTTTACACGGTACACGACCAGCCTGGGTCGTTGGCATGTAAGACCATGTTCCCACTCCCTCGTCCTTGTGCCACTAACACAACCCCAGCATGCTCGTCATGGTCATCACCCTCAGCACCGCCGCCTTCGACCCCCTCCAATCCGCCCTAATCTCCACCGGCTCCAACGACTTCTTCTGCAACAAACTCAACATCTGGACTGTACGACTCATTGTCGTGATCTTGATCGTGCCGACCGTCATCGTTGCGCTCAAGTCGCCAAGTGTCTTGCAGATATACCTCATCTCCGACATCATTTCGGCTTCGATTATTCCATGTCTGGTCATTGGTCTTAGCTCCAGGGCATACCGCTGGGCGCGGCTTCGAAGTCATTGTTGGTGGGCTGGGCGGGATTCTTTCGGTCTTCTTGTTCGGGCTGGTCTACTATGATGGTGATGCGAGGTGAGCTGGGTATCTTTTGATTCTGACCGAGGGGTTGTATGCCTGCGAATGGTCTGTCTTTGGGGCGTTTGTTGCTGCACCGGTTAGTGGTCTGCTCTTCTCCATCGTCGGATGCGCTGGCAGGATTGGCTTTGAATGGGCCATGGCCGAGACCCGTGGGACTCGCTCCACGGCATTGGATCGAGATGAAGGGGCCTCACGCTGCTTTTGAGCCGGAGGAGAGGTACAGTGTGGACGATGCTGCGTCGGCGGGTCCATCACATGAACGCAAGAATGGTACTGTGTTCACGAAGCAGCCATGAACATGAATGGGAGTAGGAAGAAGATCTAGAAGCGCAATGTGAGAGGCGTACTGCATTCATTGTACACGTGAGCCGAACAGGTGGTACATTTGGACAGAGGTAAATGTCTGTGCATTACGAGGTAAATTGTTCGATACAGTCCGGAACTGTAGACGACCTGATACATCTGTCTCAACGAAGTCGATCCACATCTATAGGTACCCCATGCCCTCCATCGATCTCAAGGGAAAAATCTCCTGACATACCCTTCCAAAATCCCCAAACTCAGCCCACTCCCCCCACAAACCACGACAACAACCCTACTCTCCGACCTCAACCCCGTCATAACCTCTCTCAATCGCCCCGTATAACATACCGCCAACGCAACTCCACAACTAGGCTCCACCAAAATCCTCTCATCGTCCGCAAACCGTCTGCACGCATCAACCGCATCCCTATCCTCCATAACGGTACAAGTCACAGCTTTCCTATCCATCGCGGACTCCCACGCTTGGCGGGACACGGTCCTAGCGCCGAGAGTTGTGGCGATGGAAGTGATGGCCGGGAGGGTGATGAGCTCGCCGGCTTGGACGGATTGGAAGAGGGAGTCGGCGCCGAGGGTTTCGGTGGCGATGATGTGGGGTGAGGTGGAGGGGTAGTTGGCGTGTATGCCTTGGACTATGCCGTTGAAGAGGCCGCCGCCGCCAACGGAGCAGATGATGGCGTCGGGGGCGGAAGTGCTGTTGGAGCCTTTCGTTGTTGGGTAGTGTCTAACGACTTCTGGTAATTGCCTCGTAATCTCATCAACAACAGTAGCATTACCGGCCCAGATATCCGGATGATCAAACGGTGGTGCATAAACGGCGTTCTCGCCTGCCTCTCGTGCCTTGGGGAGGAGAGTCTCGTTCAGATACTGATCTGCTTCAAACCAGGACTTGCCGATCTGGATGACATCTTTCGCTCCAGCGTCGCGCAGCTTCTGAATCATGTAGTCTGATGTCGAGAGCGGTACAACGATCGTCGCCGGACAGTCCAGCGTAACAGCGGCATGAACGCAGGCGAGTCCAGCATTACCGCCAGAAGAACAGAAGAAGTGAGTTGGCTTTCCATTGCCGTGCTTTGCGTTCTCTGCGAGTCGTGCTTTCAGAAAGTTGCCGAGACCTCGACTTTTGAACGATCCAGATGGCTGTGTGTTTTCAAGTTTCAGGTAGACGTTGCAGCCGGCTGCTTTCGATATCGACCTTGACCAGATGAGAGGCGTCTCAACCCAGGGCAGTTTGTCCTCCGCCATTATCTCGATTTGTGCTAGGAGCAGAGCAGAATGTGTCGAGCGGGCAGCGATAAGCCTAGTCTGTGATGAGTTGAGAGGTCCCTAAAGTAATCATCAAGACCAGCAAAGCAAGGTAGTGGATATCCCGAGAACCGATTCAACGATGCCTTTCGATACGGTTCTTGATGCCACCTTTCAGATAGTGCTCACGGCCTTTGACATGCATTGGCTGGTTTCGACGACAGCACGGAGTAGTCATCCACGAGCAGACCCAATGACTGTGACAAGGGCACGTACCTTCGCTTGATGCGCTCAGCGATGTTGTTGATAGCTTCCATCGAGGCCTGCAGCGAATTAGGGCAGGTGCAAAGTTGCTTACCTAATCATGTGGGTACGTGGAAACGGTCGATTCTGGAGAGGGTAGATAGAGGACATTGCCAATGCCACGGATCTTCTGCCCACCTGTTCAAATTCTGTGAAACCCACCTGTCTGGTGTTGTGTGTAATAATCACCACCCTGCCCTCAGCTGGTACAATCGTCATCACGATGAAGTTCTCCCCTCCAACAGGACGTCCACCGGCTTCCTTACTCGGGCTTCCCCAAGAGATCCCCACCGGATCTTGAAGCCTCTCCTCGTCTCAGAGCACCGAACACATCTCGACGGCTGCTACCTACCTAAGCGCGGAAGTTGCAAGTGGCAGTACTGGAACATCCTGCGCACCCGTCGATCTCTTTACCACGAAAGCGTGCAGATCTTTCGGAGCGTGAACAGTTTCGGGTCGGAAGAGGCAAGACATGACCAGAACTGCCGAGTGATGGATCCTCGCGCCGTCGCACACATCAAGAACATCAACCTCCGCTCTAGAGGTATGTCAGACAGACCCGGATCTCTGATGTCCAAGAACACGGAATGCTGGATCAAGATTGCCTGCGACGAGTCCGAGGACGATGTCGATGTCGTGGTTGGTATTTCGCCGGACTGGCCAGACGTGCATTTGTTCGCAAGAGTGGCTGCACAGCTGGACCTGGACGCTCTTGAGACACAGATTTCATCGTCGTTGGCGATCGTGCAGCAGAAGATCCACGAGAAGATCCGGCAGGGGAAGAAGTTATCTGTGCAGACGCTTGTGGATGTCATGAAGGATGTCCAGTCGCTGCTTCCGCGTTTCGGTGGGCGAGTATGCCATGGAATCCAGGCATCTTGAGGCGACGGTTGCCGCACCGCGGCAGATCGAGGCAACAGTTCATGGTGTGTGTAAGACGAAGCGCCTGCGCGCAGTCACCCCCTTCCACATCTCCTCCCCTCACGCCGGCGCATCCGTCAACGGCACATACCTCACCCCATACTCCTTCCTCTTCCTCACCTCTCCTTTGTCATCCTTCTCCACAACCCAGATGTTCTGCCCCTTCCCCTCCTCCACCGGTATGAACAACCTCCCAGGCGCTTTCAACTGCTCAATCAATTCCTGCTGATGCCCCTCGGCGGCCGCACCCACATGTATAGCATCATAAGGACTCTCTTCCTTCCATCCTTCCCTCCCATCGCCTTTCACATACTTGATCACGCCCTTTTGTAATAGCTCTTTCCCTTCCTGGCTCTTGCTGGTGTTGGAGATTGCCATGTCGACGAGTGGTTGGATATGGTCGATTCCGACCACAATACCATTGGGTTTGATCAATTCTGCGAGGACATGTGTCAGGTACCCGCTGCCACTGCCGACATCTAGGACTTTGGCGCCGGGTTGGAGGTAAGGAAGTAAGGATTCGGCGGCGTTGGCGTGCATGTGGGGAGCGCTGATTGTGGCTCTGTGGCCGATTCCTTGCGGCGAGTCTTGATAAGGGGCGGAGGGAGCGTAGTGAGCGCGGTCCACAGCTTTCATGGCGTTCTTTACGCGTTCGCTGGTGATGAGGCTGTTGGCGGAGAGATTGTCGATGAGGGAGGCGTTGGTGATGCCGCTGGAGCGCCAGGCCATGATGGAAGAGGTGCTGAACGGTCGGACGAGGAATCTGGATATAGAGGGCGGGCAAAGAGAGTGTATGATGGCCAGGGTATTTGTTGATGTATCGATTGGCTTGTTGTGTATCTGTAGCGGCGTGTTTGTGTTGGAGTGTCGTCACAAGATGCTTTGCCGGGATCGTTATTTTCGTGCTGAGCAATCGCTTCCGTGCTGCCCATTAGTAGATTATGTGGTGTATGTTAGATGGCAGCAGTAGGAGTGTAAGATGAGATGCATACCAAGAGCTCGAGTGGAACTGTCCCGCGTCTCCGCTTTCACGTCAGCATGGCAAGCGCCAGGGCATCGCAAAGACCACGTCCTGCAGGCAAGATAGGAAAAAGCCAAGCACAAAAGAAGAGTAAGAAGAATCAATGGACAGCCAGCAACTCTTGACAAGCGCAGAGATGATGTACAGCAGTGGAAAGCAAGCAAACAATCAGTTGATCGAGGGCAGATCAAAGTCATCAGGGAGAACTGTGACGAGGGTTGGCCTTCGCGTAACAATAACGACAGAACCTCAATTGCCAACATTCTTCGCAGATCGCAAAAGCAGCCCGGTCTGGGCGCTGCGTACCTGCACACTTCATAAGAAGTGTCTAGCAGAGGCCCTCGGCAAACTGGTCGCATATGTCGGCCGTTACCAAGCTAGCACCAACACAACTCTGCACCTAGGTGCGAATATGCAGCTCCTTGCACATCTCGCCTCTCAGCACTGCTCGTCGTCTCTTGATATCTTTGGTTCGGCTGAACTCGATAGATCGGCCCACGAAGGTCTTGAGGACGTCGTCGAGATAAGTGCGCGGTGTCGAGGAGAGAGGTCGGATGGTCGCGGGTGAAAGCCTGAAGGCTAGCGGCCGGTCGAGCATGTGATGAGTCGCAATCCTCGACTTCGGCCTCGTTATGGCACGTCTTTTCGAAAAGAAAAAAAAAGCTGGCAACCTGCAGGAAGAATATACCCAAATTACCACGGTTGGATGCAGCACTTGAGGGGAGAGCTCAGTGGACTGTAAAGTAAAGGCACGGAGGTAGATTTGAGCTCGGATACATACCGTCAGACCTGAAGTATCGCGACGGCAGGGAATCTGAAGATCGCGGTTAGTAAAGGGAATTAGTAACGTAGCCAAAAGGCCATAATTGAAAAAGCTATCGTTCACAAAGTGCACAGAGAAGGGTACTGCACACGAAATGCCTCGCTGAGAAAAGCTTCCAAGTGCTGACTATGTACACTTGCCAATCCTGCCCTTAATGCAAAACGAGTAATGCTTGGAGAATCCATACACGCATTCGCTTTCCAATTACGTCTAATAAATGCCCCAATATTTTTCACAGCCTAAATTTTGTTAGCGACGAATTGTCGTTTAATCAGGGGCTCGAGAGATACTCACCGAAAGTAGACGCAGAGTTGGTCTTCCACATGTCGTTGAATGCAGAGAAAAGGAAGATGTCCTTGCTGAAGCTCGACTTGAGTGAGGAGATGGCGGTTTGCTGGTTGGATTTGGATGGGACAGCGACACCGTTGGTCTCACCCTGCGATGGCCAGCCAGACTCGGTGATAACGACACGCTTGCCTCCGCAGGCGCTGGCGACGCGCTGTGCCTGGTCCTTGACGAAGGCACCAGCCTGGTCAGCAGTCTTCCCGCCGTCGAAGAAAGCGTGGCAGTTGGCGGCGGCGTAGTCAGAAGCCTGACAAAGACCTGGGTTGGCAATCATGGTGGTGAAAGTGTCAACCGTGACAATGCTACCAGTGTAGCCAGCAGCCTTGAAGATACCGCGAGCGGTGGTGATAGCGGCAACAACCTGCTCGACGGAGGCGGAACCAGTGTTGACGAGCTCGTTGCCGATGCTGATGGTGTCGATGCGGTGCCAGCTGCCCTTCGCCTGCTCGATGAGAGTGTTGGCCTCGGTCTGGAGGTTGTTGATGTCGAAAACGCCGACGAACAACTTGGCCTTGCAAGCAGCGAGAACGTTTGCGACCTGGTTGCAGTCGGAACCGTACAGACGGATGAGATCGTAGCCCGAGATCTGCGCAAGGTCGGTTTTGACCTGGCCCGCAGACTTGCACGAGTTGTCCGCATTGTATGGGGAGTAGCTGATACCCCGGCCAGAGCTGCTGCCGCTAGCGGAGGATGAAGCAGAGTAAGCTGGAGCTGCTGGAGCAGAGCTGCTCGACTTTGGTGAAGTGTATGCTGGCGCGGCGGGAGCAGAAGTCGACTTCCCAGCTGGGGTGTATGCAGGTGGAGCCGGGTTGTAAGCAGGAGCCTTTGCTCCCGAGGTAGAAATGGGCTTGCCGTTGGAATCGACGTAGACAACGACGTTCGGTGCAGTTGCGGTCACGACCTGGATGAATTCATTAGCTCTGTGTCCATGTCCCGCTGATGTCGAGAGGTGGCGAGCCTGTATTGACTTCATGCCCTTACCTCAACATGCTTATTGTATGCAATATCGTCGCCTCGCTTCTTGTGCTCGTGGCGGTGGCCGTGGCGGATTTGAGCGCTCGCAGACGCGGCAAGGGCCAGGCCCGTGATGAGAACACCAGCCTTCATGTTTGAGGTGATACGGTCTTGGTGAGTTTACTGTCGGCCAACCGTCAGTCTCTAGTTGCGTTGATGTTTGGCGTGCGTGTTCGTCGTTGAGTTGGCAGTCAAACGAAGGTGGGTGCTTTTGGTGACAATGGTTGAAGGTATCAATTGACAAGCGCCTCTTCAATCAAAGACGTCCATTGTGCACGCTTTCATGTGGGAAATGGGTGAATGCGGGAGCGGGAGCGGCGCATGAAAGGTGTCAAGGGTTGGAATTACGAGGTGAAGTCGAGTGATTCGTGTGGCGATACTGACTTGATGCTGTGTTGGGTAGCTGCGCTGTGGAATGCTGGACCGCTTGGCTCGTGTTTCAAGGAATGATGCGAGGTGGTGGAGCGAGCGTGGTGGCAGTCGACGATGCCGTGGTGGGTGCAAGGTGCAATGAGCGTGGGTGGGCCAAGTGATCGCAGCAGCGCAGGTAGAGACCGACGGTAGGATACTGGTGACTGGTGAGGTGCCGTTGGAAAGATAGAGAAAGGCGACGGAGGAAGGAAGGAACGACGGGGTGTTGGCTCGAGTCGGTATTGCAGGAAATTGCTCGGGACGGAAGGAAGCGTCACAGCTGCAACGGCTGCGACACGTCCCAATCAAACTGCCGTGCCTGACTTCACCGAGCGCTACCGTGCTACCCGCGCAGGAGTGCCGGCGCGCCATACTGTTTCGAGCACCCCATTCGAGCCTAGCGACACGATCCCGCCGTATACATGTAAGCTTCATCGTTTCAAGAGTGATGGGCTTCACGGGCGTCACTTGTCGTATGTTTGAGGAACCCCTTGTTGTTGACAGCGCATCATCGTCGTCAGCAGCAGCAGCAGCTGTCGTGACATGTGTCGCCGCAGTCGGAAATTGCATCATCAAAGCAGTAAGTGGGCTGCATATAGTCTACAGTAGCTGAGTAGCATCATCCGACAACAGAGACCAGAGTCTGGGCCTCGCAGACACATGGTGACATACTTGTCCCTCGTGACTCGCGACAGGGGCTCCCCATACTGTGGGCTGTAGGCTGTAGGCTGTAGCATTCGATAGTTTCGACTGGGCCGTGCGTGCTCTTTGCAGGCCTCAACCCGCTTCCACCGGAGAAACACCACCTCGCTCGCGCAAATACTGGCATTCCACAACACCTCCATCACGCAGCAGTCCCAATCTGTGGGCTGTCTCCGAAGCATCGCGCGAGCATCGCAGGTGGGTAACGCGCCCCTTTGCTGCCACCCACGCTCTCGACGGCTTTTCGAAATTCCTGCTCCTCTGCCTGTGAGAGCGTCACATTCACAGCCGCAGCATTCTCCTCGAGGTACTTGACTCTCTTTGTTCCAGGAATCGGAATGAAGTCGTCCCTGGGAACATGTCAGCGCTAGAAACATCAACATGACTGGCTCGTCCTACCCTTGAGCCAAGATCCACGCCAGAGAGAATTCGCCAGGCGTGCAGCCCTTCTGTTTAGCCATGGCGCCCAACTTCTCAACGAGCTGCAGGTTGGAGCTGAAGTTTTCTTCCGAGAAGCGAGGATGATTGAATCTGCTGTCCTTCTCGTCCAGGTCCGTGCGACTCTTGATGGTTCCCGTGAGGAACCCACGACCAAGTGGGCTGTATGCTACAATCTTGACGCCGAGCTCTCGAGCAGTCTTCAGAAACTCGGTCTGCTCCGACTCGATCTCCAAGGCGAACGGCGAGAACTCCATCTGAGCTGCAGCGATGGGGTGAATCTTGTACGCTCGCCGCAAAGTTGCCGCTTAGCACTCCGACAAGCCAAGGTATCGGATCTTTCCCTGCTTCTTCAGCTCGACCATCGCCTGCACTGTCTCTTCGATCGGGACCTTGTCGTCAACGCGATGTTGGTAGTAGAGATCGATCTGCTCGATGCCGAGGCGCTGGAGGCTCTCGTCGCAGGCTTGCTGAACCCATTCCTTGTCTCCGCGGACAGCAGGCGAGCCGTCTGGATTTCTACACGAGCCAATGTTGTCAGCATAAGGCCCAAAGGACGGCTCAACAGCGCGACAATGTTTCTTCTGCGGGAAGCACAATCGCGTTGACCCCATCGGGACCATTCAGCTCACAGCACTGCGTCACCAAAGCCTCCACCTCACGCCATACCTCAAGTTTCCAAATTTGGTGGCCAGAAAGATCTCCTTGCGTCTGCCGGTATCCTTGAACCACTTCCCAATGAGCTTCTCGTTGGTGTGCGGACCATAGACGTCCGAAGTGTCCCAGAAGGTGATTCCCAGATCCGCCGCCTTGGTCAAGACTTTCGCCGACTCTTCGTCGTTGTAGCCGCCGTAGGACGTGTATGCGAAGGACATGCCCATGCATCCTAGACCTTGAGCCGAGACATGGTCGTCGCCGATCTTGCGTTGTGGGTACTTTGCTGACATTGTGGTAGTTTTGTGTGGTAGCCGCGTTGGTGGTGATGAGGCAGTGAAGAAATGAGGACGAGTATGAGCTTGTGAAGAGATCGAGGGGGGGGCGGTATCAACTTGTCTGCGCTCTTACGTACCTGTCTGAAGCAACCTTCAATTGCATCGTGCCCTAACTCGATACCCCTCCTCCCAGCTCAGCGGCACTTTAGCCCTGTCGCGTGTTGGCAAGGATAACCCGCCTCGTATCCACTGCAGCTGCTCAAAATTCGATTGAGACCATGACGAATGGAATGCCAGATCGACTGGAGGAGCACCATATATCATGATCAAGGTTTCCATGATGAACCAGATTGCGACCACACTTGTTGCACAATTTCTTTTGGTTGGCACATCGACTCCACCTAGGACTGGTCGCGTCGAGCGTACGAGGTCGACATTGGGAATGTCTACGATGTATCTTCGCATTGAGGAACAGCTCAGGTGTACTGGAGACCCTGCGCCAGTAGCGCATAGCTCGAGCTCATATGAACAACAGGTAGCTCGATCATGGACTTTAAACCGAGTGAGATTCGCCGACCATGATACTCACGGTGAGTCTGCGCTGTCGCTAATGGCATACCAACGCCGACAACTTGGCAGAAGTGGAGAGAGTGTAGAAAGAACAATCGTCTCCATTCGAACAATCCAGCATTCCGAATACTGCCTGATACACGGTTGCCATGTGAGCGGCGTGCTCAATAGCCAGAGTGTCCAAGTGGGAATTGTTGGAGAACGACGAGAACGAAGGGTATACATTACAGGCGAAGCAGGTATGTCTCAAACCCTTCTCAACGTTTGCAACGTGAAGTGCACGGATCTTACCGCAAACTCTCGCACAACGGCGATGATTCGGTGGAAGCTCTTTGTCGTATCAGAGGCACTGGCACTGCAGTGGTACGAAGGCCACACAGAAGAACAACGGAAGGCTCATGGCAATGGCTGCCAAGCTATCTGCGTACAACGAACGGCGTCGTCATAAATTCACGATCGACTGTGTCCAACATCTAAAACTAAGCTCCAAGCTGTCATGATCTTGGTATCGACACCCGGCAACTCAACAGCTGTTCGATTGATTCACTCTCTCTGTCCGTTCGGCTCGATAGAACTCCAACAAGAATTTGGCCTATACGCCATGAATGGGCAACAAGTTCTCGATGCGTTTCGGAGCCGGCATGTCGTTGAGAGTGATGTAGACAGCATCAACGACGAAGTGCTTCCTGTGCTCGCTGTCACTGTCATAAGCAATCTCGATATCTAACCCTTCTACAGACTGAGTCCAAGGATTGGCGGATGCAAGTACCACACGGCACATCTTCATCATGATGTTATTTTGGACTTTGGGGAGGATCAGGGCCTGTGCGAGCTGCTATACTTCTAGCCAGTCTGTGACGCGAGACCTTTCGGGGTCTAATGAGGTTGCTGATGTATGTCACTCTTGGCCATACCAGCCCACGCAATTACAGAGCTGTCGACTTACAGTGTGAAGTCACGTCAGGCAGGCTATTGTTACACATCCAGTAGACCAGAGTCGTGAACGCTGTCTGCAAGTGAAGATCCAGTACACGAGTACCTCGAAGGCTGGCTCCACGAGTAAATTCGGCAAGGCTGGTCGACGATTTATCCTGACATTTTTTAGACCCACCGTTCTTGTTCAAGCAGGATACGAACCACGGACATCTGGTGACTAGTAAGGCCTCTGGCAGAAGGAGCCACTCTTTGTCGTCACCTGCTCCTACATCGATCATGACATGATCCATCGGAGCATCCTGAAATAGTCTGATGCTGACATGTCCAATACTTCGTGGTCTGAGTCGTGGGCCTGGTGTTATTGGACTCTGGTGAGAAAACAAACAGTGCCATGTCTTAGGCATATATGCGGCGACCTGCATTGCTTACAATTGTGGCATCGTTTGCTCCGTTTTCGTTGTAAGGCTTACGGAGCACGGAGCACAATGCGAGTTCACTATAGAGTATTCCAAGAAAGTCATTCTCTTGTCTTATTCGCTAGGTCCGATGCTCGTGATGAGTATGCTGGGTGCTGCTGCGGGTACCCTGATGTTTCCCAGTTCCGGATGTGGAATCAGTCAAGCCAGTATGGTGGGACTCGAGGTAGATGAATCTGGGACCGTGCTGTGCTACTCAGTGGGAACAGAATGAGCGGGACTTTTCGCACCTGTCAATCACGTGACTCTACTCAGCGAGCCCTCTGCCGAATGCTTCACATCATAGTGGTCTGTTGGATTGTGTGAGAGGTAGTTGAGGCGTGTCTATTCCGAGATCACATCCACTTGCGGCGCAGGTTATGCACACGAGCAGCTTTCTGCGGTGAGCGAAGGTTAGTCTTACGCTTTCAGATTGTTTTCAGCATCACATGCTGAGGTCCGTCTCGCGGCATAAGAACATTAGGTCGTTGTAAGCGCTTCTTCGCCTCGACACCACTCCTCATCGCACAAGAAACCTTCCCACTTTTTACCACCACCACCACCATCATGGCCTACTATGATCCGCCAATGCCGCAGCCCCATGCCGTACGTTACTTGTCAATGATTTAGTGTTACTCAGCTGACATTCGGTCGCAGCACCGGCGAGGACGTCGTCACCTTGACCTAAGAAGGATCAGGACAACGAATTACGTTCAGCCGTCCGCAAATGTCCACGCACACACAGCAAATTCTCTCACGATAACATCTGCGCGACCTTCAGATACGCGAAGGTTCTTCGGGATGCAAGCGGGACCAAGCCTCTGGCAAGTGTCGTTGACCGGGGACCCTTGTTACTACCAAATCTATGGCCTGTGGAAACGGTACGGCAGGCACCCAGAAGCTGCAACCGAGACACACAAGGTAGATATGCGAGGCCGCCGCGAAGATCGTGGATACGTGAAGCTGGTCAAACCGTTCACGTCCAGCTGTACCCTCGAAGATCAGGCCTTTCGAAACGCCGTAATCGACGCATTTATGGACAAGCTCCAGTCGCTTCGGAAGACAGAGCTACCAGGACGCCTCTGCGTCTAGGTCTTGTAGGAGACGCAGCATCATGCGGAACCCGTAGGACCAAACAGTCTACGAGAGCTTGTGGCGACTGCATACGCTGCAGTCGCTACTCGGGAGGACATCGCCAGTCTGGTAGCGCAGAGGTGGCCAGAGCAGCATCGGCGCGGTACCAGGTGTGAGTGCCTCCAAAGCTTTCTGGCAGATTTCGCTCTGAAGGCGATACCACTACTCAAGCAGAATCGCGACCCGATCGAGAAGCTGGTGACTACCGACTTCCATGAGCATGCAGCTGAGGCCTAGATCGCGTATAGCCCAGCGCTACGACTGAGCCTGCTGCACCTGCGACTGAATTTGAAGAATCTGCAACACGGTCAGAATCGGAGAAGCAAAGAGCTGGAACATCAGATTACGACAGTCTTACCTCCATCTTCTTGCCTTCGCTCTTTTCTTGGATGCCTTTGATGCTTGTTTCGATTCTCTTGCTGCATACAAGTTAGCACAATTCAGCGAGGTACGAGCAGAATCACTTACATCTCTTGCTCGATGTAATTCAGTCTACCATCCACTGTGCTCTTCGCCTCAGTTGTGTCCTGCTTCAGTAGGACTGGGCCGACCAGCTTGTAGATGGTGGCGTCGTCTGCTAAGCCATTGAACTCTTTCTGAACGCCTTTGTTCTCTTGTTGCTGTGACTCGAGCTTCTGACGGGCGGAGATCAATGTGCTTAGTTCTGATGACTTATCAGTACCGGCCATTTCTTATTTGTGACAGCCAGCATACCTGTTTGCAAGCTCTGGTACTCGTCCGAGAGACTGTTGAGTTGTGCTCGTTCGGACATGCTGACGGAAATGTGCTCAGGCGGCTGAGAGCAATTGCAGCGCTTATTGAGAGTAATACGCCTGCCTGTGTGATCCGAAAGCGATATGGGCAATGCGGGACAGCGCGTTGTTGTTGGTGAAGTGAAGTTGATGTCCAAAAAGTACGTAGACCCCACGCTTTCACGTGGGAAGGTGCTCGGTCCTCGTTTCTCGGCAGCGGTTGCCCCACGTTTCGCGTGTGACATGCTGGTCGCGAACATCTCCGACAACAACACTGCAATAGATCCAACCTGCAATTGACTGTCGCCTACTCAATACTCCCAACACATAGCGAGAGCAGATCGCATCAAGGCGAACCTTGCGGCTCACGCAGAACAAGAGTTGCCGCCCGAATAGACACCTCCAAACATCCACCATGTCCAACACCGACTTCCTGGGGCGTGCGATAGAGCAGGTCAAGAAGGCAATCGAGATGGACACAGCTGGCGACTACGACAAGGCATATCAACAGTACTACCAGGCACTCGAACTGTTCATGCTGGCACTCAAGTGGGAGAAGAATGCCAAGTCGAAGGAGATGATCAGGCAGAAAGCAGGCGAATACATGGAGCGAGCAGAGAAGCTCAAGAACCATTTAGCAGAACAGGACGGCAAACGGAAACCAGCGGCGATGGGAGCTAACGGCAAAGCGTCGAATGGTGCTGGGAAAGGCCAAAACGAAGACGACGAGCAGGATGCAGAGAGCAAGAAGCTGAGAGGAGCACTGGCTGGCGCAATTCTGACAGACAAGCCGAACATCAAGTGGGAGGATGTGGCTGGCCTGGAGGGAGCGAAGGAAGCGCTGAAGGAGGCCGTCATATTACCCATCAAATTCCCACATCTGTTCACTGGAAAGAGGCAGCCGTGGAAGGGTATATTGCTGTATGGGCCGCCTGGTACGGGTAAATCGTATCTGGCGAAGGCGGTCGCGACAGAAGCGAACAGCACGTTCTTCAGTGTGAGTTCGTCAGACCTGGTCAGCAAGTGGATGGGAGAGTCAGAACGGTAAGGTCAATACATGACGACGGATGGGCAGCAGTGCTGATACGATAACAGATTGGTCAAGCAACTGTTCAACTTGGCACGCGAGAATAAACCCTCTATCATCTTCATCGACGAAATAGACGCTCTTTGTGGACCGAGAGGAGAAGGAGAATCTGAAGCATCGCGGCGCATCAAGACAGAACTGCTCGTGCAGATGGACGGTGTTGGTCGCGACAGCAAGGGCGTCCTGATTCTGGGAGCTACTAACATTCCATGGCAACTCGACGCGGCGATACGAAGACGATTTCAACGACGAGTGCACATCTCCCTACCCGATCAACCAGCGCGGATGCGTATGTTCGAGCTTGCAGTCGGATCGACACCGTGCGAACTACAAGCAGACGACTACAGAACATTAGCAAAGTACTCGGAAGGATACTCCGGAAGTGATATCAGTATTGCAGTGCAGGATGCGCTGATGCAGCCAGTGAGGAAGATTCAGACCGCGACGCATTACAAGAAGGTTTTGGTGGACGGAGAAGAGAAGCTCACACCTTGCTCGCCCGGAGATGAGGGTGCGATGGAGATGAACTGGACAGAGGTGGCGACTGAGCAGCTGCTGGAACCACCATTGCAGGTCAAGGACTTTGTCAAAGCCATCAAGGCTTCGCGACCGACGGTCAGCGGTGAGGATTTGAACAGGAACGCGGAATGGACGAAAGAGTTCGGAAGCGAGGGCGCATGACGTGCAGCGCTGTGGATGTGGGTATTTGGAGCGATGTACATCGCATCGCGGCGTTCTACAGAACGGCTGCTCAGCATTATCAGCTACGGCGTTACGACAGCGAGTTCACAGTGTCTCGTAAGTGAATGCTGTTCTCGCACAGCAATTGCCGCTCGATTACCGCGCATGCGCCGTTTTATACTTCGTGAGATCGCGACTTCTTGAACTCAGCCGTTCAGCGCCAAGACGCACTTACTTGAACACTATCTAGACGACCACCAGACCACCTCTCACACACACCCGCAACTATGGCGACTCGAATCTCCCGGGCGCAAACCAAGGTACGCTCGCACCTGCATACTTGACCCCTCCGCTATTTATACTGATAATTCTCAGCTCTTCCGCCTCCTCGACCTCCCACCTGTGGAGCAAAATCGGCAAAAAAGTCCTCGACAACGACGGCAGCTCCGCGATGTGGTGCACCATTTCCATGAAGTCGGCCAAAGCGATACTAGCACCCGCGATCACTCAGACGTGCAAGTCTCTCAGGCAGGAGCTCCTTCCTCGGTACTACGAGACCCGAGTCGAGGTCCGGAGCTTACAGCTCTATCGCGGGTTCCCATTGAAGAACATTGGATGTGGTTGAGGGGTGTGGATAATGAGTATAGAAAGCATATACGCAATGTTGAGGTCGACTTGAGGGAGGGAGAGGAAGAGAGGTGGAAGAGAGGTGTGCGCGAGGTATCGGGCTTGGGTTTTGAGTTGGTGGAGTGTGGTGAGGGAGGAGGAATAGACTCTGGGACAGGCAGACGCATGAGTTGAGGTTCTGCTGAGTCAGGGTGAAGTTCTTGTCTACCACGAAGAAGACTTACCAAGCCGACCACTATCGCGGCAGTCTGCGTCACGGCTCAATATCGGCATTCTCAATATCGCTTCAAAGTGGACCACGAAGGGGATGGCGTGCTCGCCTGACACCATCCAAGCCGAGTAAGAATTGATTGATAGGGCATGCAAGCCCAGCAGACTCTTCAATATCGCATTAAGAATGGATCTTGACGTGATCTCAACAACCGGGCTAAGAGATAGCATGCAGACTACATGTAAAAGCATGCCGCTGCAACACAGTCTTCGGAGCTTGGCCAAGTCATGGCGGAAAGTCTTGCAAAGCCTTCGAGCTTTTATCGCTCCTGCCTCTTCCAGATTATCATCGTCGGACTGGTCGCGTTTTGTGAGCCTGGAATATGGACGGCGCTGAACAACCTTGGAGCTGGTGGCAATGCGAAGGTGAGAATGAGCAGAGCAGAGAACTTCGGCGATCAATTGACCTCTTCGACCAGCCCTTTCTCAATAATGCGGCCAATGCCCTAACCTACGGCCTCATGTCCATAGGCTGCTTCCTAGCCGGCGGCGTGACCAACAAAATCACCGCGAAATGGACACTCTTCCTCGGCGCCGCCTTCTACACTCCCTACGCCGCCGGCCTCTACTGCAACAACCGCTACGGGAATGAATGGTTCTTGCTCCTCGGCGCTGCATTGTGCGGAATCGGCGCTTCCCTCCTCTGGGCCAGCGAAGCAGCCATCGCTGTTGGATGGCCCGAGGAAGCGAAGCGTGGGCGATACGTTGGGATCTGGATGGGTATACGACAGATGGGACCGCTGGTTGGTGGGGCGATCAGTCTGGCGTTGAATGTGGGGACGGAGGAGGAGGGGAAGGTTACGTACACGACTTATCTTGGCCTTGTGGCAATTTCGGCGTTGGGGGCGCCGTTGGCGTTGTTGTTGAGCCAGCCGCAGGAGGTGGTGAGGTCTGATGGGACGGCGATCCCGTACATGAAGAAGACAAGTTTGGGGATTGAGGCGAGGGCGATCTGGAGGCAGATGAAGAATCAGTATATGTTGCTGCTGATTCCGGTGTTTTTGGCCGGGCAGTTTGGGACGACGTATCAGGGGAATTACCTCACCAGTGAGTACAGCAGCATTTCATGGTACCATCAGACACTGACGCGCCCTAGCCTACTTCACCGTCCGCTCCCGCGCCCTTGCCTCCTTCCTCACCGCCGTTGTCGGCGCAGCCGCCAACATCACAACCGGGCTCTTCCTCGACCTTCCCCGCCTCTCTCGCTCATTCAAATCCAAACTCGCCTACATCCTCGTCCTCGTCGCCCTAACAGTAGCCTGGACTTGGAACTGCATCGTCGAAATCAAGTTATCATCAAAAACTTCAACACCATCTTTCGACCTCGGCGATGGGCCCTTCTTCCGCTCCGCCTTCACCGTCTATATCCTCTTCAAATTCTTCTATGAAGCCCTCCAGACGTACATATACTGGCTCATGGCGGGGATAAAGGGAGCTCAGGGTGATGGCGATGTGGCGAGGACGACGGGGATTTTGAGGAGTTGGGAAAGTATAGGGAGTACGGTGGCGTACGCGGTGGGGGCGACGCATTGGAGTAATAGAAATCAGATGGTGCTGGGGTTCGTGCTTTGGGGGGTCACGGTGCCGTTTACGGTTATGGCGGTCTGGGGGGAGTGGAATGTCGTCGAGGAGGAGGTGGTGGGGAAGCCTGGTGGGATAGAGAGGGAGAGGGATCTGGAGGTCCAGGTCGTTAGTGTTGAGGGGGAGGGGAAGAGATGATCCTTGCCGTCAGGTTCCGCCGTCTTATGGCACGCGGATATCCGGACCAACACAGTTCATGCTCGATGATTGTGGCTGTACGTCTCCATAGTGAACTTTGCCAAAGCCATCTCTCTACGCAAGAAAGCAAGCGGGAAGGCCCAAATTCCTTCAATGAGACAACCGCTCTCGACTCCATACAGCGCTCACAGTCCGACAGCTGCTTTGGGCATCGCTTCAGTCGACGGCTATTTTGAGACTTTGCGGTGGTTGTGTGCCTCTTAGGTTCAGAAGCTTCAGTATTGCACATCATGTGAGCGCCAAGAAAGCGATCTTCGCGCACCGTTGAACGATCCTTGCTTCCCGCAGATTCCCTCCCATTCACTCGGGTCGTCAACCTTCCTCTAGATCAAATATTTTTAGCTGGATCTGCACCCATCTTCAACACAACACACAATCACAGGGAAGCATGACTTCGCCCAAGCAACAAGAGCGCGACAAGCACCCACCGACCCTGCTCTGCCTGCCAGCAGAGATTCGCAACCAAATCTACCACTTGTTTCTAATATCGTCCCATCCCGTCAGCCTCGCCCTCGAAGATGGCGGACGTCATGCCATAGTCCGAATCCAAAATTGGTACGAAGCCTCGCCCTGCCCAAACATCCTCGCCACCTGCCACCAAATCCACCGCGAGGCTTCCGCATATCTCTATAGCGACAACACATTCACCTTCCGCCAAGATCCCCGCGCCCTGAGCGCCTTCCTCTCTCGGATCAAGACATCTGCCGGCCTGGTTCGGAGCATCAACATCGTCAACCCGTACCCGCAGAGATATGGACGGCTGGCGCTAGAGGCGTTGCAGCTTGCGCCGAATCTGAGGAAGTTGCAGATTGCCTATGTGCCGAAGTTCATTTACGAGGTGAATGCGATGGCAAGGTTGCTGGTGGGTTGGGCGAAAGCTAGAGGAGTGGAAGACGAGGAGGCGTTGGCGGGGTTGAGGTTTTATCATGTTGCGGCGTCGAGTGCGCAGAGAGGGTCCTTCGGAGACATTGGGCCGAAGTTGTTGGATAAGAGGGAGGCGGAGAGGGTGGTGGAGAGTTATACGAAGGAGGTGAAGGCGAGGATTTTGAGGTTGTTGAAGGTGGAGATGGAGTGAGTGCGCGCGAAGGTGAAAACGTAAAGCGATGGTCGATATTTGTTGCAGGTCGAGAAGATGGGACAAGTGCACAGTCGAAATTATCCAGCAGTTGCTTCCTAGCAGCTTCTTGGGCGTGCGATGTATCACATTAAGGAGTAAATCTGGCGGCACTGGCCGTGAGGGCGACGCGTCTTCTGTTGGCGACCAACGGGACAGGGTCTGAGTGTGGTCATGGCTGAGGAATCTGAAAGCTCGCTCAAGGATGCAAACGTTCTTGCAAGCGCAAATATCGCCGACCTCGCAAAGCGACCGCTTACCATCGGATCCCCTCGCCATACTCAACCCCATACTCCCCATACTCCCCCTTCACCCTCTCATACTCCAAGCCCGTAAGTGGCGTAACACTCCCATGCTTCAGTCCTTTTGGAAAATCCACAAAATCTGAAGACGTCCACGCGCCACTCACAATATCCTTCGTCTCATACTGCGTATTGTCATCCAACGACGTGTGATACTTCGCAGGCTGTAAATCGTTGTTGAAAACCGCCGTCCCCTCCCTCGGACTTTCAGGCCTCACACACCCGAAAATTCTCATCTAGATACAACAAAAACCATCTGTCTCGCTCTCTTGGTAGACTTGCAGTGTGTTTTCGTCCTTCAGGAGTCGAGCCCAATGCCCCGGCGTCCCGAGGTTCTGGACTTCCTAATCAATGAGCGGGATCCCGTCGAGGACGAGGTAGATGGGCGTGAGTCGACATCGAAATAGTTGTCGAGAATTAACACAACTTATTAACGGCGCTCGAAGCCTGCGCTCTGCACATGCCTTTGTCGGTGCCTTCTTTACTCCCTCTGAGTCGAGCCACTACAGTCATCGTTACTAGATCTCTCATTCTCGTTCAAGTCGTTGTCGCTGGTCTTCGTCGCTTCTGTACCCCCGAGCACTCCCTCGGCTTGCTCCTTATCACTGTTACTGTCCGAGTCGTCATCGCTGCTACTGTCGTTGGAGCTGTCTGTGGGTACGAATGCGACGTCTGTTGTACGTAGCATAGCGGCCAACACCATATCCTGGAGAAGTCTTGTCTTAGTCAAAGTGGCTTCGTAGGAAGGCAGCATGCCAACACATTTGAGTTCCCATAGATACGCGTGCTGCTAGGCATCTACAAGTGCGTGAGTCCAGGCGATGTCTTCGGCACTTCCCCGAGCACCACTCAGCCGCCCGAGACACCACTTTTCCATCAAATCTCGATCAAATCTCGAGCAAAATGGAGGCAACGAGGACAGTAACGAATTGAACCTGCGGCCCGCTCGGGTGCTCGCGGCGCATCCGGGCTAAAGAGCTCTGCGCTCGCGCGTCGCTCCCTGCCTTAGAAATAGAGGCGTATAGTCTTCGAAGGACCGACTAATCGAGAGGGCCTGAGGCCATCAATTTGTCGGCACATGCTGATATTCGCCGCGCGGGGGTGGTGTACGGGAAAACGTCGAAGAGACGATGTCTTCTTGGTAGATCTGGCCGATCTCCTTCACGAAAGGCATCCTCGACGAGCACTTTGTCAGGCCGAGATACGGGATTTAGTCAGGGAGGCCAGCGATATTTGTCTATTTATCGCATCTCGACAATAGTATGGGGTGTCTTGAGTCTGCTCGTAATGAGGTTACTCATTTGTGAAGTTCCTCCTGCATATATACATGTAGTATCGTTGCACTTGATAGAACGCGCTTGTCGTTTGACGCCACGGGAGTAACGATCGCGAAACAAGCTTCTCGGCAATCGGGCCCGCCCCGCAGGTGCCGCATTCTCTCCGATCTCGCCAGTGCTCAAACACGCTCTTTCCTTCTCACACCTCAGCATCCCATATCTCTCTGCCTCAGTACTGCGCCCGCGACAATGTGTTTGTGTGCGCATGTCTTCGATGATGATCGTCAAGAAGCCTAGCACTTTCCTCGCCGCTGCCAACAGCATTCACTCTTTCACGACATCGACAGCAACAGCACAATCATCGACGTCATCACGACCAGGGTCACGGACGAGCACACGACAGAAATATGCACGGCGATCTGGATATGCAACAATAGCAGGCGACGCGAGAGAGTCGCCGGAACAACCTGAACGACCAGAGCCCAGCCATGTGTGGCCTACGCCGCCCAAGGGACTTTCACAGCCGACGCCGTACCAGATCTTTGACCTGAAGCAGAGCGCTGCCTACTCCAAGGGAACATTCAACCGTCTCGTCAAGCTCTACCACCCAGACTTAAATAACCGCTGTAACCATGGCGTGGCAGGCAAGGTCAAGATGGAGCGCTATCGTCTTATCGTAGCTGCGCATACAATCCTCTCAGACCCGGTCAAGCGGAGCGCATACGATCGTTTCGGCGCAGGTTGGGAAGGAAAAGCTGAGCTGGGCAATAATTCCACTTGGGGCGCAACATCAGCATATGGCGGCTCACAGCCCTTCACACATAGCTACGACCCGAACGACACAGTCTGGGCGAACGGCACGTGGGAAGATTGGGAGCGATGGCGAGAAACCAAAGAGGGCGTGAGAAGGGAGAAGCCAGCGCCGGTATATATGGCAAATTCATACTTCCTGGCGATGATTGTTGCGTTGGCGGTGCTGGGTAGTTCGTTGAATTACAATCGAGCTCAAGATGCTGGGCATTACTTTGTGGAGCAGAGGGATATTGTACATGATCGGGCTGCGAAGGAATTGAGAAGAGTCAGGCAAGAGGCGAGCATGAACAGTAGACAGGATCGGATAGAATACTTTCTCAAGAATAGGGACGCGACGATGGGGACTGGAGACTACGAGGCGATCAGGGAAGAGAAAGCCAGCCGGGTCCTGAAGGATAAGGAGATCTGTCGAAGTGAAGGCATTAGCGAACAGAATGGCACAGGCTGAAGCAATGTCGCCCATTCGAATCTCAACTTTCACATGACGCTGTTGGTCGTCGTATCCAGAGGTCTAATCGACGTCGTCAGTCTATCTGGCTAGGAGATTTCCAAGTTCCGAGCCAAGCACCGCCATTGCGACATACACGCCGATGATTCTCACTGAGCACTCATCGAAGTGGACTTGGACGCAAAGGAAAGCTCCGCCGACTTGTCTGCATGGTAACCCGTCACAGCAGCCACGGCACTCCGTTTCAGATGCACCACGACCAAGCACTCCATCTAGGATCGGAGTTTCACACCTAGGCGCCCACACACATGTACATAAATAGTACAAACTTGAGCACATATCTTTCAACCAGCGATTTGCTAGCATGCAAAGCCAGTTTGAATAGCCTTGCTTAGAATACATGCTCCTCAAGGTGAGACACGGTGAGGTGCCTGTTCTACTCCTTCCCCGGTTTAAGTGCTACAGCGCAGCCCCACCCGCGGGTCTTTGCTAGAACTATAGACGCGATTCCAAGTTCAACTCTACCAAGGTGGGACACGTAGACCGTCTTCCCTGAGTGACGCGATGTGTCACTGCCGATACTACATTGGGTGGGAGATTCTTTCCGATCTGCACATGGGGTAAGGGAATATAGTCATGCCCGCTCTTCTTTCATAGTCTGCAAAACTAGTCAAGTCATATCGTCGACATGTTGGGTCGTGAATGGCATGGGATTGTGATGTGTCGTCGGGAGCATTGAAAGTACGCACGTTGACAGTTTAGTAACATAGTCTTGTGACTACGAAGGCTCAGTCGGTGACAGAGAAGACAACCAACCGATGCAATCGAACAGGGTATAAGACAACAGTATAGGAAATGATGCACAAAATGATTCGTCTTCAACGAGAGTTCTCATTAGGTTCTATCATGGGTATATCACTATTTCATCATCAATGTTCGCTCGTCATGCCACTCGTATGTACAGAATATTGCTTTCATTCTAGCGATAGATAAGTCGTTCCAGTAGTAACTACACTAAAATCAACAGACAACGACGTCCTGTTTATACGTTGTTGTCACCCTTCTCAACCGAGATGTGCTCGTTGCTGGATGGGTCCGATGGGGCGCGCTGGGCGTTGACGCCAGCAAGCACTGGGTCGTACTCTGGGGTGCCTGGAACTTCACCGGCCAACTGCTCAAGGGTCTTGCGCTTCGTCTCTGGGGTGAGGAACGAGGTGAAGATACCCAAGAACATGAAGAGCGCGAAGATCTCGAGGACGTGATTGAGCCATGGGGAGGCGTTGGTTTTGGTAGCACCACGGGTGCGGAGTGGTGCGATGGCCGCCTGGGCGATGATTGAGCCGACCTTGCCGGAGGCGGCGGAGATACCGTGGCAGGTGGAGCGGTAGCGGGTTGGGAAACACTCTCCTGGAACGATGAAGGTTGTGCTGTTGGGTCCGAAGTTGAAGAAGAACTGGGCGAGGACGTAGCAGGCAAGGAGACCGCTAGTTCCGATCTTGTGGTAGGCGAAACCCATGATGCAGAAGAGGATGGTGAGGATGATGAATCCCATGATCTGGATTGGCTTGCGGCCAACGGTATCGACAAGGGCGACGGTGACCCAGTAACCTGGAATGGCTCCAGCGCACACCAAGATGATGTTACCAACGGCAATGTTGTAGAGGAACTCGTAGGCGTTGACACCCTTGCCGTAGCCGATGGCCGTGAGGATGGTGGCACTGTTGAGACCGAGACCGTAGAAGGCAACATCGAGCAAGAACCAAGAGGCAGCGGTTCCGAAAAGAACCTTGCCGTATCTCCAGGTGGCGATGTGCCTGCCAAAGTCCCTCCAAGATGGCTTCGGAGTCTCGAGCTGAGGAGCAGCCTCCTTCATAGTCGTGACACGAGTAATTTCGTCTGGAACACCCTCGGCAGTTCCGCTGAGGTAGGCCTTGACGTCGGAGCCAGCCTTGACGACATCACGGGAGACATCGAAGGTGTAGCGAGGAGTCTCTGGGATCGTGAGACGGAAGTAGAGGGCGATACAGCCTGGCACGGCACCCATTCCGATGATGATGCGCCAGATCTTATCGACTGCAAGCCTGCAGACCCCATCGCAGGCAGCCTGCGAGTTGGTGGCGCTCCTGGCGCTGAGGAGAGACTCCTTGAAGCCAGCAATGGCGATAAGAGCAATGATACCGGCACCGAATTGGCCAAAACCCTGCATGGCGAAGACAGCACCCATCATGGCGCCTCTCCACTTGGTTGTCGCGAACTCGGAGGTGATGACGGAGGACAATGGGTAGTCTGTGTAAAGTGTCAGCGAGTCATGTACCGAAGTAGTCTTGAATCTGGTAGAAACGCACCACCACCAATTCCGATACCCATGAGCACACGCCAGAAGATGAGCACACCAGTGAGCGAGACAGATGGCGAGCTCGAGGTGAGAGCCTGAGCGAGGGTTGCGAAGATGATGACGATCAACTCAAGACCGTACATTCTCTTGCGACCAACGACGTCTGCGAGGAAACCGAAACCCAGCTGTCCAATGACGGTACCACCCGATGTTGCGACCTTGATAGCGGTGTCCGAGGACACTGGAATCTTGCCGGCATCTTGCTGCCAGTATACGATACCCAAGCAGGTGGTCACGATGGAGATGGCGAAGATGTCGTACGCGTCGGTGAAGAAACCAATACCAGCGACAGCGCAGGCGCGGACGTGGTACCAACCGAATGGGGCCTTGTCGATCTCGGCGAGCGCGAGTCTGCGGCGCTCATTGGGGTCGGCGATGTGAGCGTAGTCGTTGTGGAAGTTGTGGAAGGCAGAGTTGCCTCCTGCGGTGCGTGCAGCCATGGCGAGGTGCTGTGAGCTGCAGTAGCGCTGTCTTGAGGTTAAAGACTGCGACCTTGGGCCAAGAAGAGGACGAGAGACTCGGGTGCGAATTGGACGGGATGGGCAGGGAGGGATGGCTTTATCAGCTGCGACAAGACCGAAGCCAAGCAGCGTGGTCGCCCGTGCCCAACAAGCACTTTACTTGCTTGACCTGCCGTGCTGTGAGGCGTGAGCTTTTGCCTCGTCGGCGGCTTCTGGACGCAGTGCTAACGCGCGATGTGAAGCTAGGGTCGTCGTTGGAGCGGACACCACCACCCCACTGCTTTTTAAATTTTGACCTGCAGTAGTGTCAAAGGGACCGTTCTATTTGCGAGCGAATAAGATCAGGGAAGCGTGGGAACGTGCAAGCATAATGCGTGCGGAGCGGTAGTCTTGGCATCAGCCTGCGAGCCGTCTGTCGGCTGCTCTGCTGCTTTGGGGTCAATCTCTCTGTACAGGGTGGAAGGTCTTGCGCTCAGCCGAGGCCGCGCATCTGCCCTCTGTCGAATGAACGCAGCGGTCACCATCTTCGCCGCACTGCAATGTGCCGCAAATGTCATGCTGCTTCACCAGTGAGAAGCGGCAGCTGGGGCTGGTTGTGGTCGCGCCTCTGGCCACCTCCGAGTGGTCGCCGGCGATGTGTCACCTGCCTTCCGCTGTTGCGGTATCCTGGGGATCGGGCCAGGCGATGCACAAGGCTTCACATCATTCGTACTTTCGATCAGACTGATCTGCTCAGTGATGAGCTGTCCATGACGAGCTACTGTACTACTGTACAGGTGCACAAGCTACAACCGCCAAGCCAATACTTGCCGTGTGTTGCGAAAACGTCGCTCTGTAGCTTCCTATGGCAACGGTGCTTGAACATTCACCTACCGATCAGTTGCTTTCGCATGACAGTTTCTCGTGCTCACGCTGGTATCCTTGCAACTCTATATTTGCTCCAGCCCTCGCACAGAGTTTAATACCTTGCACCACGTGTCGCCCATAACAGCGGGTGTGTTTCTGTTGAGCACAGACCTCGCACCAACACCTCTTGCAGAAATCTGCGCCCGGAGGCACAGCAGCAGAAGCTGCACCTGGCACGCGAGATGCCTCAATCTGGCAGCCAACAGTGGTATGAGGATCGAAAGGCCTGCGGCCGAGTCTGCGCGCTGTGTCATCGTTGGTCGTTGCAAAGGCGAAATGCAGTGCGGACTTGGGACGTTGAAAGCACGAGGTCGGCAAGTGAGGTCGAAACATCCAATTACATCACTGCAATCCGGCACGTTTCGTGAAGAAGGCACGACACTGGTGAAGGAAGTAGCTGCGGGTCGCATGCATTAGCGGCAGATCGTGCGCATCCCACGCGTTCGACGAACGCCTTCGCGTCTGCGGACATCTGCGCTGAGCTTGCACACATGCACGCTCTTCGTGATGCTCGAAGCCACGAGGCGAACTCCTGGGCGAGTGCTTGCGGCCATCTCTGCATGTCGAGCCCGGCATGTCAAGGCAATTGTCAGTGAGCCGTGTCACTCACGCAAGAAGGTAGCAGGCAGTGCTACTACATCCGTGCACTGCATCTCCCGGGCAATGCAAGGCATCGGGACCACGGGACCACGGGACCCGCCATATCCGAGGCCAGTACTGCCGTTTCGAAGAACCAGCGGTCACCAAAAAGCAACCTTACACGCGCAATACATACCGCAGATCATCAGCAGCTACAACTTAGAAGTGAGGTCGATAAGCTCCGATAAAGGCATCAATGGTGCACGATTCGACTCACGATCTAGCAACAGGGTATATGGGTCCACCGTCATGGTACACCTCAACCCTGCAGCTAACTGCGCTTCTCTCCGGGAATGCTGTACCGATGCTTTGGGCTTCGAGAACGAGCACTGTTTTGTCACTGTGGACACAATCCCAAGGAATTGTCTGCCGGTTCGGCCTGATGACCCCAGCCAATCCGGGTGCCGGGGTCGAGGACTCCAGCACGATGGACTGCATGTACATGTTGCATGTAGCCTTCATACAATCCATGACAACGATCTGAGGTAACAGCCATTGATCTGCGGCAGCTCTTATGTCATTTGGCTACTGCAATGTTGACGATGCCACGGATGCTAAGGGACTTGTCTCTTCTTGGCTCTCCGAGCAGTATTAGCAGCAGCAATATCATCATGAACGGCTCGGTACCAGCATCAGGATCTCATTCAGCATCACTTTGCCTTCGCCGTCTCCGCCGTGGCAGAATAATTCTGGTGGACGCGTCAAGACCGAAACACGTGCGCCTGAAAACGATTGCTCTTCGACGGTCGATCTTATTCGCACTTCTCCGGCCTATATACGCCAGCTGTGCCTTCTAACCGGTCACCATCATATTTCCACCGAGGAAGCAATTTTGATCGACGTTGAGCTCTATCGAATACCGCATCGAGCGTACTCGTAGATCTATACTCATCTTCAACAGTCGTCGTGGCTGCGGCAAGCAGCTCGCCATCGACCGCAGGCTAGCAGTCTTGATTTATTCATGGGTCCGTCGAAGTCTGCGGTGTAGCTGCAGATCAAAGAGTCTTTGGGCAAAAACTGCCGATTGGACCGTATCTGCTGAGGGCCTGCACCTGCTGACGACAACCAGTGGTTAATCGTATCAAAGGCACGTACGAGATGGTAGACGTTGGCGGAGAATCCGCAGCCTGTCCCTGGTCAAGCACGAAGCTTTGACAGCTGCACATCACGCGCGTCGCTTAGAATTGGCAGAGGTCAAGGTGCAGGACGACCAGCTGACGGTCATAAGTCTTGTTCACACCTTACACATGCCATCGCCAATGCTCTACAATAGATCGTCGGTTTCGACGGACAAGTATTTCGCCTCCATCACATTCGCGGACTGTCGAGCCACCGTAATCACACCTGCTGAGGTGTTATCACGAGCTCCGCCCTGTCATACGACCATCTGTCACACCTGACGGCTCGTCATGTATTGAACAGTATTGGACAGCTACGGAGCAGATCTTCAGCTGTGGGATGAATCAAGTGAGATGTGACACATAGGACTCCCCGCCCAGTATCGCAACATCTTCCCGCAAAACCCCATCAACCGCACCAGCAACCGCACCGTCACTCGATCTCACATCGAAACATTCGAGTCTTACATTTCCGTCAAGCGCGCAGCCGAGGCATACCAGAAGCGCAATCCGTCCCTACACTTATGCGAGTCCCAGGTAGCAAGAGCCAGCACAACTACCTTGCTAGGCTATGATCACCCTCCCAACTCGATACCGACGTGCCGCACGACGCAGTCATTCACTCAGATCCGCTGATCAGTGGCACTGCACCCAACTGTAAGATCACCCGAGATTAGGATATCGTCTGGAACGCAGTATGAAGCGCTGCGCGGTCCGCCATCACGTCTCTGTCGGCATGACGCGAAGCCCACCGCACGCCATTGTATGGTCCGGAGTCCACGCATCGCCCCCATCCTCAGACCGAGACGTTCCAGCACGGACGTCCTCATCGACGACTTGCTCGACTTGTGGGTGTTGGTAGCCCGAAGGATCTGGTTGCTGCTCTTGAATTACGATTTCATGGTGATACTCGCAGAAGTGACCTGGACGCATATCACAGCTCCCGCGTGGTCTTGCGCTCCAGTCCATCAGCACCGCATCGTGCGGTTGAAGCGTACCACATTCGTCGTCCTCGGCAAAGTCTCTGCCTGTCACATCTCTTTGCGATATTGACGACCCCGCTGGTTGAGGAAATTGAATATCAGGCAATGGCTCCTTCCGCGTTTCCTCTTGGACGAAAGACAGTCCTAGATCCTCATCCCCAGCCAGGAAGTCAGAGAGGTCAGGACCGATGACGAAGAAATTTCTCGGAAGAGCTGGGAAATCTGCTATTGCCTCCTGCGAACTCATTGCAAGCAATCTTGCAATCGGCTCGACGCGCAACGACGGTTTGGGGCGACGCCGTTGTATCTGGCTCTAATGCGCTGGGTTCATGCGCGTGCAAGAGAGCTTCTTCGGCATCAGCTTGGTCACTTTGTACTTCTGTCGCGTGGTCGGTGAGGCAGTCTGCGGTGCGGATGCTCGAGCCTTCTCAGCTCTTCCTCTAACGACGGTAGTGATGTGAACCTCTTCCAGGAGATATTGGAGGTCCTCCATCCTTGGCTTCTGGTTGGAGCAGGACATCTTGCTAAGTCTGCCTGTGATGCGATCGATGGAATCATTATCCGTGCTGTCGCGCTGGTTGTTCGGAGTCATGGTGGTATGCTTTGCGCAGTCTTGCTCTCGTGGTTCCGTATACGACAATAGGTACGGTAAGTGGAAGAAAGAATTATATAAGTCTACTCTGCTTTTATTGCTTCGTAATTGCTTCGAGCTGAGGATAACGCCATTGAGGATAAACGACGTGAGCAATGTTTGGAACTGAGGACACTGAAACTAGACCACCACTCACAGCTTGATGATGAGTGTTGTCTTCAAACTCGATTGTCCTCAAGACATTTTCGATACCCATTCTTGCAGCCTGCCGCACGGTCTTTTCTTCACACCTCCATTGCATCGATCTACGACCACTACTTAATATACCTTCAGACCGACTGTCACGACTCCTACCACCAGTGATTTCCACACGCCTACCTGGAACACTGTTAACATGCCTACCAACCAGGACAACGAAGCAATGGAGAGATCCGACACGCCGCAACAGCCTAGGAATCAAGTCAATACTGTCACTGCTGCGGCCGAAAGAGACCCGATGTTTGAAGCCATGCCTGAGCTAAGGCGCATGGTGGAGGTATCCCTGAATCCAAGTCTAGATGAGCTTTTACCTGCCCGAACCGATGTGAATACAGGTCCCCCAGCCGGACAACGACCAAATGGCATCTTGATACTAAATGATCTAGCAAATCAAGCACGTCGAGCCGTAGCCCAGGCAGAGCAACCGCTACCGGCTCTGCGACATACTCTTCGCGTCCTGCCTCGACGATTTCCCCAGCGCAGCGCTCCTCACAACCCGGAACTCGATGCAGACGACGAAGACCCCACTCGCGTTCCATCCTACCTCCTCGACCTGGCATGTACACCCTCTGCACCACGCCTCACCGCCCGCGCACGTCCCAGTCCCGTAGAGCTCGCCCGTCCATCCCCTGACCGCATGCTCCGCTACGATAACCACCACCTCGTGCTCCCCTACTCCTATCTCGAAGCGCCCCCTCGCCTTGAACGCCTCACCGCCACATCGCTCGCACTCCAACTCCTAAACCCATACCAACTCGTGCAAATCCGCGGGATCTTGACCTTCGATTCCACCTCCGCAATTGAGGACGGGCAGGTCGACCACGTGCTGGACGGAATTGCCCGCAGCGGAGATGAGCGGGCGGTATGGTGTGTAGGAGCTTATGAGCAGCATGTGAGAGCGTTGGGGATGTTGGAGAGGTTGTATGGGATAGGAAATATGTATGAGGAACGGGAGTATCGGGGGTTCATGAGCGGATGGGAGGGGACGAGGAGGAGGGAGTGGACGGCCGCGGAGAGGAGGAGGGAGAATTGGAGGGCGATGGTGAGGGAGTCGTAGAGGTGAGAGGAGAGTGGGGTGGATGTGATGTTGTGGTGAGAGCCTGATGGTGAGGGTTTCTGCTTCGATGGTTGGCAGTGATTGCGGAAGAGTGATCGCCAGGTGGAGCTGGCGGTATAGTGATGGGTCAGGCAGACGGGCGGATCGTCTGTTCGTAGACTGTGCTTGAAGAGCTGCGGAGTAGGTAGCGACCAGGATGTGTATATTTGGACAACTCGCTCGGAGCTTCTTAATCCGTCGGTGGCGTACATGTTTGAAGATGACCGTCTCGTGTAGTTTGGTGCTCGGTGACGTGTCGCATTGGCGTGCAAACATAGTCACCTCAAGCGCCTGATGAGTCTTGCCTAAGAACCAGGTAACTGCATTGGCCAACCTCTTGACCTTGATCGAAGTGCGCAACTACATCGACGCCATTGCATAGACTGCCCTCATCAGTGGTGGGAGCCACCCGGGAAATCCAGAATGCTGCAGGAGTTTCCATGGACTGCTTGTGATTCCTCCGTGTCACGAGTTGCGCCTGACTGAGACTGGAGCACACGACATCATGCGCGACTGTCATACCGTGACCGCCTCAATGTGCCTGGCTCAAGATGGACGATGAACTCCGATCCTCCCAAGTCCATCAGCCCACCCTTCCGTTCTTTCCCCACTAGCGCGCCCTCCAGCCAATGCTTGGCTGTGGATTGTTTTGCCCATATATACAATTAATTATCTGTACTCTGCAACAAAGAAGCAAAGAGGAAACTTAGTGGCGCGAGCTATTACAACCGATACTTGCGGGTGAACGCTTCGCAGATCCAGAGTGTCCGAAGCCATCCGTGAGTGGTCTAATAAAAGGCCTCTTTCTTCCCGCCTAAGCTGCGGTCTTCTTTTTGCGGACTTGGAGGTTGGGAGTTCGATTCTTGGAGTTGGACGGACTGGTGGATCGATTTATGTAAGCCAGTTGGACATACGTTGATGTTGGTCTTGCTTTTTGCCCTACAGTGATGATCGATACATCTGGACCACATTATTTGACTTGTTATCATCATTGCCATCGCCGAGATGCATTCTGGTCAACATGCTGTACTCACAAATTCCGCCGTCAACTGACCGCCAGCATCAGCCAACATTCCCTCCATGCCGCCGCTCCACCACACCACTTCCGGCACTTCCCCTTCACATCACCACACAACAAACCACCGCATTATGAGGATAGACATCAACACCCACATCCCTCCTCCCAGGTCCCAGTCCAACCTTCCACCCATTCCGCTTCGTGATCATCATCCTCCGATACCGCATATCGTATTTCTTGTGGTCGCATCGCGGACAATGATGTGGTCGCGCCCAGTGCGAGCGCCGCGGCTTTTCGATAGGTCCGAATGGTTGGCTGCTGCTGAAGTCGGGACATGTGAGGAGGTTCATGCCGGCGCCGCAGGGGCGGTCGAGCTCGAACCTGGCATAGGGATCAATGGGTGTTCTGGGTCAGAAGGGAGAGGCGTGTGTACCACTCATGGCCGCATTCGTGCGAGCGGAAGGAGAGCGTCTTGCACATTTGATAGACAGGCTTGGGGCTGCGGTACAATGATCTCACAATGTGCGCCTTCTGTTGTTGGAGAGATGGCGATTGAGAACCATTGGGCGCATCACGCACTGCTGCCTTCCACTTCCCACGTGCACCTTCCGCACACGGTCCTTCCACCTGCACATCTCATCTGCCAAACCATCACAAACACCCCTGCATCATATTCATCATTCCTGCTTCCTCGGCACCTCCGGCGGCTGATGCGCCTTGTACTCGGGATCATTCTCCTCCAACTCTTGCTGCCTAATCGTATTCATCAACTCATACATCTGCCCGATCTGCTGATCACTCATCTTATCCACCTTCCCGCGATCCATCTTCTCGCCCCTCCAACTATCGCCCTCGATCTGCTGCGCATAAGTCTGCCATTCCGTCAGGAAGCCCACGATATGCACGGGGTTGTCGACAGCTCTGTGTGCGCGGAACTCGGATTTGACGTATTCATCGCCGAGAAGGCGCATTTCTTTGTGGAGATGTTTGCGGTGAGAGCGCAGGATGCGGCGGTAGAGGGGGATGGGTGGGAGGAGGGCGAGAGGAACAGGTTTGAGGCCGGAGGATTGGGAGCCGATTGAGGAGGGCACGGCGCGGAGGAGGGAGGTGGCGCGCATAATCGTGAGGAGTTTGGAGGTGTAGAAAAGAGGTAATGGATGGGGGGCAAGGGTATGGGTATTAGGAAAACATGGATGAAGTTCACGATGTCCGACGTCATGATGCTTGAGTCAGAGGGTTCCACGATACTCTCTTCATGGCATCGACCTTCTCCGAACCGATATACTTCGATCGCCATCATCATCAGAGCACCAATGCCAATGAAACGATCCGGGTCAACATGACCCGTTATTTGGTCAAAGAGAAGAGTTGATTCATGGCTAGCAATGCCCAATCCATGTGGTTTTGCAGCAGGAAAGACCACTGATCAGATCATCGCCAGTATCTGCCAGAATGACGCTCGCTGGGACATAAGAAATTTCTTCCACAATCGGCCAAGTAATCACGAATCAAGATCTGCTCCAGCTTAGTGCTGTAAACGCCACGTTCTATGGAAATGGCTGCGATGATCCGCCATGCAAGAGTTTGGGCAGAAGGCACGCCCAAGAAGAATGACTGGATCCTGTGAAATGTGCTGCTCATATCGATCACAAACGGAGAACGGCCCAATGCATGCCAACCGCGGATTGGGACCTCAGCAACACATTTCGAGAGAGGGCGGCTGCATATTACCGCATTTCGAGGCAGCTAGTCTCGGAAAGAACGGTCCGAGTAAAGGAGAGCTCAAACGCAGGCAAACGCAGGCACTCCTGCTGATATATGCAATTGCGACATGGCTGAAGCCTCGTGACACATGAGACCATGCGCGTCACGACTGCCGTTGAGGGTGCAAAAGGATCAAATGTACCTTCTAGAAGGACCCGGCATCCCTCTTCATAGCTCTGCTGCAATCTAAGGTCACGCGTCCACGATCACATAAAAGTATCAAGCAACGAATCGACACAGACAACATGACGACCGGTCAAGCAGAGCACGAAGAGCATACCACTCCGAACAACGACAGTGTGAGCCAAGTTCATGAGGCGAACAAACAGAAGCTCTTAGTATGCACCAGCGAGTACTCGCAAATGCTCCGTTGTGCTCCAGAGTTGACCTTCTTCGTCAAGAACTACATGCACCAGTATCAAGCTGAGCTTCTCTCGGTATGTATTTGTCGACCCATCTCCCATTCAGTACTGACAATCAAAGGTCAACCCCGCGGTCAAGGGAGCCACCATCCATCTCCGCAAACTACTCGCGGACTTGGTACACGAGACTCTGGATGCCGCACTTGCCGATGTTCTGGTCGCAGTCAAAGCGCAGGAGCCGAAGATGATTGCGAATGACCCCTATGTCGAAAGAGCCAATGGTGATGTAACGACCTGCGAGAAGGCGAGATCCCAGCAGAACGAGCTTGCGGTCAAGGTTCAGTACGAGTTGGGATTTCTGGTGGGAGTGGCGAAGGAAGCGGTCGACGATGAGCTTTTGACCTTGCAAGGACACTGAGTGTGGATGAGCTCTGCGGCACACCGCAGGTCCAAAGTGCCTGGAGGGATCAGCCACCGCAGCCCAAAGGATGGAGACATATGAAACCAGACCTGGGACGCTGCAGTCACGTACAATATACGAGCTTGCATCGAAGACATATGCTGTCAAGAATGGGCTTCAGAGGGAGTTTAGGAAAAAGCTTGTAGCATCCGCCGTTGGCACGCAAACTGCGGCAAAATTTTCCGAGGGTGATTGCGTACTTCTTGCTACTTTGAGAGTACAGGGCTTCATCGAAGATGAGATGAGGAGTCAAGAGTTCTGATGTTCGCCAGATGAATGCGAAATTCCGCCACATAGGCTAGCAGGCAGGAGATCCATTATCAGAGCCTTCCGGAAATGGTCATTTCGAACTGCAATTTCATCTCTCATCTGGCTTGTCATACAAACTTCGACTGAGCTCGCTCGTGCTGCTCTACACTTGCCTTCCTCACAACTTGCCTCCCTCACAGCCTGTCCCTTCATACTTCTCACCAATCTCCCCGGCTTCAGGTTGGCGACCATCTCCATCGGAATCCTTGTATCTGCTCTCAACGCCTCATTCGCAAGCTTCAGTGCGTGTCTTGACCCTCTCCATTAAAGTTTCGTCCTTCTCGAAGAACCCCCCCCCCCCTCCCCTCCCCTTCTCTCTCGCTTCCACCGGCACAAAAGCCGGCCATCGATTCGCGCCCACCACCAGTACCACAGTCGCACCTTCCACACTGGCTAAAGCACTCTCAACCGGTATAGGATTCAGTTTACCAGCATGCGCAAGAACCAGAATATCATCCGTGCGGCCATGGTACTCCCACAACCACTCCTTCGTAGGATGCTGGATGAAGAGATCCTTCGTCCGGTTCTTATTCGATTCCAAGACTGTGAAATGTCGCTCGCTTCGCATTCACTTCTGGGCCAGGATCCGGAAAGATCAGCTCAAAGATCCCGGCTCCGTCGCCAGTAGGTTCCGACTAAGTCCAGAATACAGGATCGGAACTTAGGTCCATGGCCAATCTTCAATGTCCGGGAGGACGACAGGACAAGATCCGGATTCTGTTGAGCCGTAGCTCGCGATGAGGTTTACGCTCTTCTTGACGAGTTCGTCTCCGAGCTCAGTGCGAAGTGGTCCGCCCGCGAAGGCCACTGAGTCCATTGCCGCCAGAGTGTCTATTCCTTTTGGAATTCGAACGATATCCTCGAGAATCAAAGAGACTGCAGCCAAAGCTTTGATATTTTTCTTCTTGATAATGGATAGCGCGAAGCCGGCAGCATCGGTGAGCTGAGCGCCTGGTGGACTAAGGACGCTGGCTGCTGATTCTGTGAAGAATGGGCGGAGGGTTGTATAGAGCATGCCGCCGTAGTGAGGTTGAGGGAATTGGGAGTAGGTAAAGCCACCGTTGAACTCTTCGCGGAAGGTCATGTTGCCACCTGGGTCAGTGTCTACGTCTGTACAGATGAGGTATTGGACGGCGATTCAGGCGTTGGTATAAGTGATTGGCTTTGGAGCACTCGTGGCTACGGATGAGTGCAGGACTAAGATTGGGTCGTCTTTTCTGGTGTCACAGGTCTTATTGAATGGGAACGGCTTCGATGGTGCAGTGAGTCAGTGGAGAGGTGGGCAATCGAGGTGTCTGTCGGTGAATGAGCTCCATTGTCCCAAGCGACAGTTTCGAGTAGAGTGCCTTTGTGCAGTTCGTCTGCTTCATGAGAGTCAAGATGTTCGGTAAAGGATAGCGCGGATCCACGAATAGTGCCCGCTTCATCAGCATAACCTTCCAAATCGTCTTGCCCGTCATCATGCTGTACCTTGTAACCGCATTTGATGGCTGCAAACGTGATAATCGTGTATCGAAAGTCATAGATGCCCAGGTACAGTAGCGGCTCGAAGGTACTGCTCAGTCCGAAAGTCTGTTTGACATACCAAGCACACACGTCGGCGGCTCTGGCGAGCTCGACAAAGGTGAAGTCGTGGAATCCACCCTCGACGTTGCTTGTCTTCGCAAAGGAGCCGAATATACGTTCTGCTCGGGTAGCTGCTAGATACGAGAATGTTTCGACGATGATACGTTTTCTTAACAAGCGCTTGCATTGCAGTTGATGCCAATTTGCAAGAAGTGACAGTCACCCACTGGCAAAATCTGCTAAGTGTTTGATTGCTGGAGCAGCTGCATCTCAGCCGTAGAGATGTGCATAAACAAGTCCAACGGCAGGGATGGTCTCGTTGCAGGTTCCGGTGATGCTTCGCAGGCTTGGTATGTGCCAGAACGAGTGTTGTGGAGACTTTCGAAATGCTAGCATGATTAGGCATCCCGCCGCCCAAGGTCGATGTGATCGTCAGCTTGATCAGCTTCGCTTATGCTCTCCAAAGGCTCAGCTGGTGCACGTGATGTGGCAGTCGATCCTTTGCAGGCACTTCATCTTTCAAAAGTATGTCTGTGTATAACCAAGGGAATCTCGGGACTGCCAGAAGAGTCGGCGTATATCATCTCCCCGCTGTACGATCGATAGAAGTCCGTCTCTTCAGCCTGCCGTCCAGGTAGCATCATCGGCTCAAACAGTCGTGCGGCTTCAGGCACTTCGGCAGCTTCGAATAACTTTGCAGGATCGGTGCAGCCAGTGATCTCTCGACTTCGCTCCTCCTCCAGCTGAATGATAGCCTGCAAGTACGCAGCGAGGAATGCACTGTCGAAGAACCCTTGAAGATTGACAGCGCGAACAATCGCGACGCATCGCTGCCGGATGGACGATATGCGGCATTTGATCGCGATCAGCACAACTGCTGTCACGAAACCGCTGCCAAAGCTGAACAGTGGCGGTGTGCTGGAAACCGTGGCGACCTGATTGCCCCCTTCATCTGGCGGCGAAACGTACTGAGTGGTGTTGGTATGCATCGCGAGGTACTGTTCCGCAAGATCCGTAATGTGTTTGAACTGCTCGTCGAATCGATCGACCTGGGTTTCAGATTCGTCGCGCCAAGTCTCGGTTCGAAGCCAGACGTAGAAAAAGTATACCTGGACGAGGAGTTGCTCACTTCGATTGTCCTGGCTGACTTGGACCGTCGCGAATGCGGATAGCCATTCTCGCAAGTCTTGGCGCAGAACGTGGTGTTCATGCCAAAACTCGTTGTCAGAATCGAGAGGGAAGACTCTCGACATACAACCGAGGTGGAACTCGCTCGTATCCTCATCCAGTCCTTCGTAAAGCTCGGGATGTGATTCGAGATACGTCTCGCAACTCGTGAGAAGTGACCGGTATACATCGTTGGCTCGCTGTGCCAAGAAGTCCAGATGAATCTGTGCTACCTGTATGCATGAGAACGCCGAGGGCATCTTGTCCAGGCAGATCGTGGTCAGATATCTGCCGGAACGAGTGTTCTGTCAGTATGTCTTCTCATCGTAGATGCGCCATACATACGGTTCTTCTTCGTCCACCATATTCAAGTCATTGTCGAGTAAGACGAAAGTGTATGTCAGTGCATCCAGATAAGTGCGCATGGTTGCTCTCGTCGTGATCACGCGATCTCCTTCATCCCTGCATAGCGCTGCATTGGTGTCTCGCCGCTGTTCGTAGAGTATTCGTAGCCCAGTGCGCAGATGCAGATTCGCCTGCTCATCGTGGCCAAGATAAGCCTCGAAGTAGAAAAACAGCAGGCATGCCAACAGCACCACCACAAGCTGGTCGTGGCTGAGAACACGATTGCCTTGGAAGCACTCGTCGATATATCGCCGCATGGAAGCCACGGCTTTCGTATACTGGTCGGTAGCAACCTGGCGCTGATCTTTGTTTATGCTCAACTCTTTGCAGTCGCCAGGCAAAGCTATAGCTCGATGCATAGAGCCCAAAGCCGTGGCCGCGTGCGTAAGCACAGGCTCTTGCTTACTCAAGTCCAATACAATGTGCTGCCACCAAGTCTTTTGGGGCAGTTGGTTTATGGTGAAAAGGCGGAAAAAGTCCAAGGAGATGCTCTCATGGTCTCGCAGGTTGACACGAGGCGTAAAAGGTAGTCTTGGCATCAGTGGTTCAAGCCTCCGTGGTCCTAGACTTTGCGTCGATGAAGGAATATGGTCGTAGCCAGCGCAGACTCGACCCGCTCGGTTGCAAGCGCGACATGATGGTCGTCCCTCATCACACTTGACATGACGCTGCCTGCCTCAGATCAGCTCAGGTGCCTCAGCGACAAGTCCAAAGCTGTGACGCGTGGCATACCGACAGGTGCGACATCCAGTGCGGGTCTTCGAATGTTTGGCCCGTACCCTGACAACCGGTATCGTCATGTTTGCGCCGCACGAGAGGGTTTTGCTGTACGAGGGCAGTGCGGACAATCGAGCACATAAGACATCAAAGTCATGATGTGCTCCAGCATCTGCACCAAGGTGGCCTCATGGAGTCACCGGTGGGTGTAGGATCGAACGAAACGTATCTGCGCGAAGAAATTGTCGTTGTTGGCATCTTAGCCTAGAAGCCGCTCATGGTTCCCTTGCTTTTAGCTTGTGCAAGCTTGTTGAAGCTTATGACGAATCGTCTTTCACACGTCCACGAAATTTCGTAGTAACGTTAATCCGCACCGAGACTCCTCTTTTTGCGTGGCAGTGTTGCTAAACGAGGAGATATTTGATGAATGTCACATGACTCCCATCCTGCTTACGTAGGCCGGGATGTTCCTGCTCACGCCTTAGAAAATATTAGTCGATTGTTGCCCGGGTCAAGAAAGCTTGCTGCTGAACAATCAAGCCATTGGATTGTCCATACGAGGTAAGCAGTCCTTCAAAACCAGCTCTTGGCCGCGTCCTACTGTGATCCGACATGAAGCTTGCCGCGTACCGGCGTCGTCAGTGGCGTGTGATCTACTTTCGTTATACGTGAACACTCCTGCACGATGTTACGGTGGTTTCTTACCTTAGTATTGAGCCTGGACAGTGCTGTGATGCCTTCCTTCGCGAACCGCCCACTCAAAGCATTGGTATACCGCGGTCCTGCTGCATGCGACGGTTGTCCAGAGTCGGTCGCAGATCTTTTCAAATCCTCTCCGTCGAAAATCGAGGTCGCATATGCCGGGCCAAATGAAGACACCAAGCTTACAGCAGAGGCATTGAGCAATGTCGATATCTATGCTCAGCCAGGCGGAGGGGGTAACGTTTGCGATCTGATCACCAATTCGGGTCTTGCTAATTGGTGAAAACAGACATGGACGATACCTGGAAGCACATGAAGGGGTACAAGGCGAACATCCGAAATTTCGTTGAGCAGGGTGGTCGATATATGGGCTTCTGTCTAGGAGCGTACTTGGCTGGACACTCTCCCGGGTTCGGCTTGCTGGACAAGAAGGATGATACTGATGCCGAATGCGACGAGCCAGGCGCTCAAGTTGATGACGAACGAGAAGCCGTGATCCAAGTTGATTGGACCTTTTCGACTGGGCCAGAGCGAGGTAGCACAGGTCTGAATCGCTGGCTGTATTTCCAGGACGGTGCCGTCATCGAGCTATCAAAGAAATCTTCGGCGAAAGTGTTGGGAAGGTATTCAGCTACCCGAGATGTGGCTGCCTCGTTGAGTAACTTCGGTAAAGGCTGGGTAGGACTTGTCGGACCTCACCCAGAAGCAGGTCAGGATTGGTGTAAGTCCTGGTCTAGAAATGTATTTTGTCACACAGCGTACTGACTTGAACCGCAGATGATCGACAAAACTTCAAGAATCCGGACGGCATCAGGTTTGACATTGGTCACGACTTTGTTGAGACTGTCGCGCATGCTGGTGAGAATGATGAATAGTGGAGGACATTTCCGAATCGTGCGAATTCTTGTCGTCGGGTTGCTGCCGACGCCCTGCGATAGGGGCTCTGCCTGAGGTCGCGAAGGACGAAAAACACGACGGACATTAGATCCAGACCTGGCCGACCTCAATCTGCCCCTTCGGAGTGGCAGTGGCATTCTTCAATGCCTTGGACGGGCTACGATTGTGATGCGCAGCTTGTTCCTGCTCGGCGTTGCCAGATTTTTGAATTTAGCAGCGTCTTATCTGACAGCGCTATGTTTATAGACTCCATAGACGCTACCAAGTGTTTCAATCTCGTATGTCCTTGCCTGCCTTGCAAAAAATGGTGTGGGATATGTACAGAGAACAAAAGCTGCTTTTCCCGCATGGAACCAAGGGCGCGCGTTAAACTTCCCGCTTAGACGTGAGGCACAACCTACTGCAGGGTCGCTGACATCCTTGTCGTCAAACACAGGGAGGAGCCGCGCTCATCGATGTAGAAACATCTTGTTGCTCACTTACAAACCATACTAGACCGACAACGATGCGGCGGCGATGATAGACGATTTCACAAACATCAAAGCCGAGACCCGAATCTCGAACGATACCGCCATACCAAGGTCCCCGTACAGTCTGCGCATCGCTTGCCCTCCGATTCACGATGAACTCAACCACCATCGGCGCAGAACTGCCTCCGAGCGCAGTGGCCTTCATCGACACCCTCACAACGTCCTTCCAGAGCATACCTGGCTCTTCGATAGTCATCCGGTACATCCGCTCCTCTTACCAGAACGACCCCGTGCGATCCGCGGTGGAACTTTTCCTCTTCATATTCGCAGTCCGCTACCTCCTGGCGCCCACCTACAGCACCAAGAAGACAAAGAACGTCCCCCTGAGCGAAGATGAGATTGACGAGCTGGTAGAGGACTGGACGCCAGAGTCTCTGGCCAGCGAAGAGACTGAGTGGGAGAAGTTGCAGAATGAGCGACTGCCGGTCATCGTTGGTCCAGCTGCCGCAAAAGCTCGTCTACAGAACGGCAAGACTGTCACGAATCTGGCTTCATACAACCACTACGGATTTGCGAACAACCCCGAGCTTACAGCCAAAGCCGTGGCCACAGTCCGCACCTACGGAGTAGGACCATGTTCACCTCCTGGTTTCTACGGCACTCAAGATGTGCACATGAAGTCCGAGGCAGATATCGCGGCGCACCTTGGCGTGGATGCTGCAATCATCTACGCGCAATCCTTCTCCACCATTTCCTCCGTGATTCCGGCGTTCAGCAAACGAGGAGACATCATTGTTGCAGACAAGGCAGTCAACTTCCCGATCCGAAAAGGTCTACAAATCAGCAGGAGTACAGTGAGATGGTACGAGCACAACGATATGGAAGATTTGGAACGCGTCTTGGCAAAAGTTGTGAAGGAGGGCAGTGGAAAGGCGTTGACAAGAAGGTTCATCGTAACAGAGGGGATATTTGAGAATGTTGGCGATGTGGTGAATCTGCCTAAGATCCTCGAGCTAAAGGACAAGTACAAGTTCCGTGTCATTCTCGATGAGACATGGTCGTACGGCGTACTCGGCCGCTCAGGGAAGGGCGTCACAGAGCATCAGAACGTGGATCCGCTGAACGTGGACATGATCATTGGTGGCTTGGCTGGTGCTATGAGCTCTGGAGGAGGCTTCTGTGCCGGCAATATGGAGATTGTCGAACATCAAAGACTTTCCGCAGCTGCGTACACCTTCTCTGCAGCTTTGCCGGCACTACTTGCAACCACAGCATCCGAGACTGTCACTTTGCTGCAGGAGGATCCGAACATTATACAGAATCTGCGTGAGAATATTCGAGCGATGCGAGCACAGCTTGATCCACGGAGTGACTGGGTACGGTGCATGAGTGCTCCGGAGAATCCAGTGATGCTTTTGACACTGAAGGAGCAGCATGTCAAGGATCGTGGACTGTCGAGAGCAGACCAAGAATTCCTCCTCCAGGACTGCGTTGATGAGTGCCTTGCAAATGGCGTTCTGATCACGAGGCTAAAATTGATGCCTCCTGCGCTCGGCACACAACCACGGGACCTCGATAAGGAGTGGCAGCCATTGCCTGCGCTGAAAGTGTGTGTGACAGGCGCACTGAGCAGGAAAGAGACGGAGAAGGCAGGTATTGTGGTACGGCATGCCATTACCCTTGTGATGAAGGGCAAGAACTGGCAGAGTGGGCGCAATGCATGAACGGACCTCAGGGACATACTTGTAGTAATATCGGGCGCCGGGGCGCTCAGGCAAGTCACGCATCGGCGACAACGGCAGAGACCAGAAGCCATGTATAATGAATGGAGTGTATATACAAGCGGGCTTGGTAAGGTCGAATCTCCCGGGTGGAAGTGAATGGCTCCGTCCCAACCTTGTGAAACCGGAGCATTGACCAGTACTTTAATGTCAGCCGACTTTATCTTTCAGCTTCATTTACTCCGCAGACAAACAATCTCCGACACAACGACAGAGACAAGCTCTAGTCGGGATCGCGCCTCCTCGTCAGCAACACCCTGCCCCAACACAGCAGATCCTTCAGCGACACACGTATAGCTCGCCGCACCGCATACACCACCCCCGCCGCCATGCTGGGCTTCTTCAAATATTTCTGGAAGGCAAAGCCCATCAGCGACTTCAAGTCAGCTGGGCCTGAAGTTCCAGCGATCTCGAACGCACCAGCAGCATTGCTGGGCAGCGGCAACCCACAGGCATGCTTCATGGGTCTGCCGATAGAGTTGAGATGCCAGATCTACGAGTACCTCTTCAGTGGCGCGCGTTACGGTCAAGCATGCGGAGACGGCGGTCACACGCACTGCTGCACAGAACCGGATGATCCATGCGCAATACGAAACCAAGAGGTCAGCCACATGGCTTGCTGCACCTGCGCTCGCCTACCTACGCAGATTTTCGCCGCCAACAAGTTCATATACAGGGAAGCAGCATCAGTATTCTATCGCCATGTCGAGGTTCGCTTGATAATACCGAACTACAGAAATAGTGATATTCCAGAGGTGGGTAACATTGGCCACAGTCCGATGCACGTCCGAGTACACTGGCTTGGACAGATCCGGCACGCTGTCATGGTCAGCGACGTTGACCGGATCGACTGCGAGGCGGGCTATGGCGTTGCAGAGCGCTACATTGTCCACAGGTTCTGCGATCTCACCATGCAGCACATGTCTGAGCTGTCGCATCTCGAAATTCACATTGATATCACGAGATGGGTGGATGTGGTGAAGTTCAAGTGTGAAGACTTCGACGAGATCGCCTACCACCAGAATCTTCGCACCATCACTCCGGAGATTGGGACTTGTCAATACCCTGGCTTGTGGGAGAGGGAACGTAGGGACTATGATCAAATGATTGCGGCGGTGAACGAGATATTTGTCGAGATGTTTGGCGAGGCTCTGAACGTGTCTGGTAGTAATGTGACTATCGCTGTCGCCTCACGGACGGTTTGAAGTGGGGGTAGATTAGCCGGTTGTTGTAATGCGACGCGGCGGGACAAAGTCTTGAAGTATGCCCATTGGAGAGGCGGATTAGGGATGGCCAAACTCTCCGCCGTCACTGCTGTTGCAAGAGGTAGAGACAGTGATGCTGCATGGCTCAGACGCTGCGAGGCCTCGAGAGGTAGCGCACGAGTGGAGAATTGATATGAACTTGAGTGTCGATCTCGAGCGTTTGTGCCGATGCGCTCGTGGCAAGCATTGACCACAGTTTGTTTTGCAGCTTCTTGCCCCTACACCCTCAACCTCTCTCGCGCAGACTCGAACACAACCGACTTCAGACATCAACTCCGTTGCGCGTCATCCACCATAAGAGATTTGAGCGAGTGGATCGCAACCACGACCCTGCAATATCCTTGAGAGCTGCAGCACAGGGCGCGCACATACCATCCGGCCGCGCTGAAGATCTTCCCATCTCGAATGCATCCACCTCTGTCGCTATGGCGTCACCAAATGCGGATAGCCAGACCGTCTACTGTAGACGGGAAACCGCCACCACCGTCGTGCAGGCTTCTGACACACATGCGGCGATGCCTCCAAGGACATCCCTCATTGGCATTCCGCCCGAATTGAGATTGAATATCTACCATCACCGCTTCAGCGAGCCAGCATGCGGGACAGTCAATCACGTTCGTTGTTGCACGAGGGCGACTGGGCCGCATGAGACCGTCCTTGAAGAGATCATTAGCGAAATGGCTCGCTGCCAATGTGCAGGTACGTGAACGCTCTCCACGCCTAGCACTGGCTGCTAGAGAAATACCACATGCCCTCAAGTCTCTGATAGCTTCCCTTTACAGAGCTGCCACTCCAGATTCTGAAGGTCAACAAGCTCGTCTGCGCAGAGGCCACCGCTCTTGTCCATGAGTACCCTGAAGTCCGTTTCGTGTTACCTCGATGTAGCAGCTTCAGCAGCATCAATTGCGACGACAACACCTGGCATGTGTCGCGGGACGTCCAAAAGGAAGACCTTCGAGCGACCCGCAACGCTGTGTTCGGTGGCGATATCTAGTGCACCGATTGCGAGACTGGAGAATACATGACTTGTTGGTACAAATTTTCGCACTTCACTGAGACCGTCTCGAAGATGATGCCCAGTTTGAGGAACGTGCGACTTCACTTCGACATCACGGAGTACTTACGACTTGACCGATTCGACTTTGACAAATTCAAGGAGTTCTTGAATTTGCCGAACGTCAGACCTATTGTGCTTGAGATGGGCTGTATGTACGGCGATCACTCGACCAAGGAGAAGTTCAAGCTCCGTGGTCTGGCCAAGGTCATCAGAAATGAGGTGAAGAACGATTTGAATGAGCTGGCCGCGGAGACGGGCAAAGACGTGCGAGTCACCATTGTAGAGATTGCAGATATTGACGGCGATCAAGTCAAGAGAGAGGACACCCCATGGCCGGAGGACTGGATATTAGGGACGTATCATCGCCGGTGTTCTACACTCGAGCTATACATGCGGCATACCTAACGAAATCTTGCTGGGTCTGCAAGATATCACAGCTATGGAGGGTAAGAGCTGTCTCACAATGATCTGTAATGCAATACCGTCGCCACAGCGATGTCCCGACTCTACATCCCGTGCGAGCGCAATGCATTGGATAATCTCCAATGCGGCGCTTGTTACTCGGTAGGTTACGTGTGGTCCACGCAAGTTGATGAGATGTCTTCGTGAGTTTAGAAGGAATATGTTAGTACCTCTACCTTTTCACCGTCAGGCCTCCGTCTGTGCTATGCCGTTATGTATGGATAGATGCTGTCCCGCTCTTTCAGCAGCAGCTGGCGACGCGCTGAGGAGGCACAGAATTGTGCAACGGACCGGAAATTCAGTCCACAAGCATTTCCTACGACAGACCTCTTCCCACCTGATTTCAGATGTTGTGTAACCTCGCTTTTGGGGTAGTGCTAATGCGAGGCTCGTTCGCTCGTTTTGCTTCTGTAGCAGTGGCTTGTTGCCTACATGACACGTATAAAGTGTGCTGCCTGCTCAAACATAAGAATAATCTGTCAACGTACATGTAGTTTTCGAAGTGTCGTTCGCGATTTGGAGATCTCATCCTGAATATCTTCCCTCGGCTCACTATGTCACCGTACTTCCCTATCTCTGCAGCCATCCCACGGATGAACAGTTTGAGGATGACACGCCTACAATGCAAGACGGCTCTTCAAGAGCTTCTACGACTTAAGGACACTACTTGACACTCGGTGCTGTTGGCAAAAGGCTCATGGACCATCGAGGCACTGTGTGAGTTGCTTTTGCCCATGTGGCACGATTCCAACACCGAGAGGGACGATCGTCGGTCTGCCAGATGGAGCACCCAGGGATTACAGCAGCGTGTGGCGAAGTGTCGAGCTTCTCGATCTATGCAGACTCAACGGTACTTTCTGCCTGATCGGGGTGAGACAGGCCGAAGTATGCCGGACGCATAGATAAGGCCATGGCGGAAGACTGGGCAGCATTGCGCTCCGCTGCGCCCTCCCTGTATCATGAGGCACGCCCAGGTCTTGGAAGTGCCTGCAGCGGCGGTGGCTTGCAGATGATTCCGCCCGGACTCGTCCGCAGCGATCAAGATCGAGGCATCGTATGCGTTGCAGGGAAGCAAGCTTGCAAACTCAGTGTGGACGACATCTCGAAGAGCCGACAAACGATGCGCTCGCTCTCCGGAGGGCGCCGTGGGGGCGGTGGTGCTGAACGTGTTGCACAGGACACCACGTGCAACGCCGACGTCGCAAACCCCCATGATGGGTCGTCACTCTCGACAGTCGACACAAATGCTGTGCACACGTGCTCATTCCCGCGTTCTTATCGAACGCGTTTTGCATGTTGCAGGCTCTATTTTCGATGATCACAGGGAGGCGCACGCGGCTCCTGCAGAATGGAAGAACCGCCACCCGGGACAACCTGCGCTCTGCCAAGATGCGCGCCCAGGAGCCGAGCCCGCGTCCCATGTCACTCCTAACTTCATCCTGGACCCCTGTACCACCATTGCGCAGTCTCCCACTGATCTCAACGTTTCGACCGGTCATTCACAAGGCTGGGCGTGCAACTCAAAACAAAGCAGCTCCCGAAGCTACTCGGGCTTTCCATCAACAGCGGTCGCGGCGGAATATGGCCCAGGTGCGGAGAGCAGTGCCGCCAAAGAGTCCCAGTCTGAGGCCCCGCCCTCTGGACATGCTGTTACCACCGCGGATAAGCAAGAATTGACGAGCCATACGACATTCACAATTTGACCACTGGAAGCTTTCAGGAAGGATGCAGCCACTCAGTTTACTCTGCCTTGGCGGCTGATATTTTCGTCGCTCAACGCATCACCTCCCCGTCGCAGGGCTTGGCTGTGGGCGATCAGCATGTCCAGGACGCTCGTCATCCTCCCCGACCATGACACAGCACCCTCTACGCCCACCGACGTCTCACTTCCCATCTTGGCGACCCACTGTGTGTGCAGGCAATTGCTAGCACGGAGTCCGGCCGTCGACCCCAGCCGTGCCAGCTGCACAGGACTGGGTTCAGTGACCATCTATGACCTGCCTACCACTGGAATAGTGCTACTGGTTTTATCTGGGGGTTTATCGTTAGGCTTCACACCGAGTGGGCCCGTGTGTTGCGCAGAGCTCTGACAGACTGACGATCGTGCATGGCTGCTGGGCTGTTGCGATACCCCAATCTTGGTATTGGAATTCTATAAACTCCGCCTCCTGCCCCACATGTAGGTTTCTGACATATTCACTACAGTGTCCCGCACACTTTCCTTCAGAGTCCTGACCCACCACCCGGAGTAAAATCGTCGACTTCACGTCATGGCCGACAGGACGCTACGCCCGCAAAGAAGCAACTCTTCCCTAGATGACTCCAAGCCTAGTTCGGAGAAGACGCTCTCTTGCTCCGCAAGCAAAGCAGGTGTCGATCAGATCGAAGGATTCGAAAGACGTCCTAGCGCTGTCTCCTTCAATATCGAAGCCAAAAATTCATTGCCTTCACGATCCACGAGCAATGGTACGAAGGAGTTTGATAAGGAAATAGAAACGACAAATGGACCAGTCCGCCGTGATGACGCATTGGCCGCCCTCTCGACATCGAACACGAACGCCGTTGTGCAAGAGCCAAAGTGGCCGTTGGGCTGGCGACCATGGCTGTGCTTACTGGGCGGATTCCTTCTCATGTTCAACTCTTGGGGCATCGTCAACACCTACGGTACTTATGCAAGGTACTACAAGAGTACCTTGCTGCCGGGACGTGATCTGCTGCTCTTCAATCTGATCGGATCGACACAATCTTTTGGTGTGCTTGCTCTATCGGCAGTCACTGGAAGGTTTCTAGACGCAGGATATCGCCGAGAACTCATCATCACGGGTACATGTCTCGTCGCAGCTGGCTCTTTCGGACTCTCTGGAGCCAGCGGCGACGAGCGCAACTCGGGCAATTATGGCTTGATCTGGCTTACACAAGGGTTTCTCACCAGCTTAGGCATGGCTTGCTTCTTCGTCACATCCTCGCAAGGTGAGCGTCGTGCAACTTTTCGACCTTTGGACGATAATACTAACATCTCTTTGTAGTGGTCGCAACATGGTTCAAGGCCAAGAAGAGTCTGGCAATCGGCACGGTCGCTTCTGGTGCCAGTATCGCTGGTCTCGTATATCCAGTCATGACGAAGTACCTTATCGACGCCCTTGGATTTCAACGAGCTGCTGCAATCGTTGCAGGCGTCATTACTGCAACTTCAGCACTCGCCATCTTCATCGCTGTCCCCAATCCTGCGCATGAGATTCGCAAGCCGAAGAAGTGGACTATCGACATCTTTTGGGACAGACATGCGTTCAAGCAGAACAAGTCATACCTCTGGTTCGTTGCATCAATCTCGATCCTCTTCTTTGGATTCTACGCTGTCTTCTTCAACCTCGAGGAGTGGGCGCAGGACGCTGGATTCGGCAAGGTCCAGGATGTCAACGTCGGTACAAACAACGGACTGCCGGCAAAGCCAGTCGGTGGCCAGATCGAGACAATGTGGATGTTGGCTGCAATGAACGGTGCTTCAACCTTCGGCCGGATCGGTGGTGCATACATGGCTGACAAGGTCGGTGCCCTTAACGTTCACGTCACGGTCACCAGTATTGCAGCAATCCTGGTGCTCGCTTTGTGGACGACAGCCACAAAACTCTCGTCGGCCATGGCGTTTGTCGTTCTATTCGGTGTGTTCTCTGGAACTGTCATTGGCATGCCTCCGGCATCGGTCGCTTACATTCTCGGACCCAACGGACAGTCGAAGCTCGGCCAGTGGACTGGTATGATGTACTCATGCGCCGCTGTCTCAGCCTTGACCGGCCCAGTCATCGCGGGTCACATGATCACAGAGTACAAGACCTACCTCACAGTACAGTTGTGGTCCGGCATATGCTTAGCACTCAGTGCTGCGTGCATGGGTGCTGCTATCTGGTGCAGAGAGAGGACAAAGAAGGCACAGCGACTCGCCGCGAACGAGAAGGCGAACCCGTCCGTGTAATCTCCGACATTCGACACGTGCTTTTGTGGGGGTTTTTTACATTTGGGACTGTTGGTTGGCGAGGCGTTTGGGAAGGCACTATAGAAAGATGTTCAAGAGACGGCCCGTCCTACGGACACTTAACGCAGGCTTCCGGAGTGGACTCGCATCGCAATGGCGTTCAGGATTCTGCTTCGGGTATGGGTACGAAAGTCATGACATGAGTGCGGCATTTACGAGGGCACAGCGATATGAGCTGCTCGAACTCGATTAGATGCTACTAGCACTTAACAATGGTCTGTACGCTATAATAGAATGAATTGTGAATGGCAATACTGAGCACATTACGACCGCTTCTGGTTTGATCTGCATTGAGCACGATTCGAGTCTGCTGCAGCGGCCACGCGGTGCAGACCTTACCTTGCTGCCGCCGTAGTGCAACGTCGTCTCACACACATGCAAGACCGACTTGTGGGCCATTCCGTACTCTGCCGAGACGATCAGGCTCAAGTATGAAGCCGCGCATGATTTCTTCTCCAGCTGCTAAGAACTGCATCACCACCACCGTTACACCCCACCGTCAATGCCGAGCACCACTCCCGACCACAATGTCCTACACCAAGCTGTGGCCGCTCCACCTCACGCGTCGTCCATACACCGCACGTGGAACAGCAAAGTTTCCGTGGATGCTTCCTTATCTGATGTCCTACCCCCTGTTCCCATCCGCATTGCCAAGAGATATGTTCCAAGACGTAGATCTCGTGCAGAGTGCGATTCTCGGCGTCGGGATTCCTTTTGGGATTCTTTGATTTGAGAAGTTTGAAGGAGCCGGGCCAAGCACTCAGCCCCCACCACTTCTACACCTTCCTGGTCCTGTGGTGACTTTTCCATCAGCTACTTTTGCTCGTAGACCGTGTCGAAGGTTAAGGTGGACGTAAGCGTGCAGTCCATGCCAAGTCGAAGGAGCTTTAGACCAGTTTGCATTGCCGGCTGGCTGAGCAGCCTGAGCTTTGTTGGAAGTACGACAAGGTCCGGCGGTACAGCACAGGGGCTCGTTCGGACTCTCATGCCATTATTGTCCGCCTATGAGGTGTCACATCCATCCCATGCAGCCTTCTCGTACTACAGGCACATACTGGGCGCTCTTGCTGAGCAGTCTTGGCGCTGCGACCGGCAAGGAGGAATGAGCAGAAAGAAGAGAGGCGCAGCAGAGAAGCAGTCTTGGCGGGACGTGGACGTGGGGGAGGGCGGAGACGATGGGGTGGAGCCCGTGGAATTTTGACGCGAATCCGGGTTCTCACGGAACCACAGTCGGCCTCCCCTTTCTTTCTACTGTTGTGGACCCCATCAACGTGTCATCAACGACTCACCATCATGTCGGCTGCTTCTAGGTCATAGTGCGGTATGCAGTCGCAGCACGTGTCTGTCATCCGCGACCAATTCTTCGAGGCCAGAGCGATCGGTCTGAGATAGTGTTGCTTGCCATCGATGTGGCATGTTCACGACTGACGTGCCAGATCGTGTTGGCTCTATGAAGTAACCAAAGCACTGTGCTTGCTTACCTCGAGCTGTACGAGCTGTCATCACCTCAACTTATACGAGCTGTCGAATGCGAGAACTCTCTCCAACGCATCTCCCCGAGGGACCTTCAACCATATTGAGCTTGCCGCAATGACACGTACACGGACTGGGGAGCCCGAGTGTGGTCGTTCGACAACCATGGCGAATCTGGGGCCGTCTTGCGCAAAGAGCTTCTACACATTCTGGGAGGTTCCAAGATACCATCCAATGTCTGCTTCAGCCTCGATCCAGATCATACGGACTTTCAACGATGCTTGCCACATATGGTAGTCACCATCGGAGCCTGCATGTACGCAAACGTGTTGGTCAGCACCTGGAAGTGCCTGCTCTTTGATGCAGCTTGCATAACTCATCCGTAGCAGTCGGGCAGTTTGTAGCTCCGACTGCTTCGCGGCCTCCAAGATCACCAAGACTCACAAGACTCACAGCCGACTAGGTACTGCACACAAGACTCGCACGCCACGACCGGGTCGATCGTCATCGCATAAGCAAGCCGAGGAGTCCTGCCACAGATAGTCACCGTTCTCAGAATGCTTCAAGCATGCTCGGACAAAGACTTCGGCAGTATCACGATGATACTCGATGGATGATTTCGCAGCAATTCGCAGTCCATTTTCGTGCGGTGGAGGAACGGCGCTGGGCAGACTGTCGGCATCCGGCGGTGTTATCCCACAGCGACGTCGATCGAGCGGCCGCTCACATCGGCGTATTTACTGTCCATAGTCGTTGACGTGCGCCATTTGGGGTTCCGCTGAAAGAAAGAGGAAGATTTCTGCCCAAGCCGACGGACTATTCACTGCATCGCCATCGTGGTTCAGCGGCATCGCCGTGTCAACGAAAATTAAGCGTCTTGTTCATGAAACTAAAAGCGATGTCGAAAACCACAGTCGTCCACAGTGGGGTCGGTTCTCTTCCTGGTCAGCACTACAACATGGGCGAGGTCCTTGTGTCGATCCGACTATCTGCCAGAAATCCCCGAGACCCCCGGAGTCTCCTTGCAGGAGGCTAATCTGGGCGATGGGTCCTCCTTTCGACATCACCTCTACAGATGACCCGGACACGATATAGATACAAAGGGGGTCCTTGAATGAAAGTCGATCGATGCAGACGTGCGAATGAGAGCCCCTTGCAGCATGCGCTCTTCGTGCTGGAAACGATGCAGATACCTCACAGAGGGCTGCTTCACAAGCAACAACGCTTATCGAGAAATGGCCAAGCCCGGCAAGACTTTACGCCTGGGACGCCCAGAGGACTTCCATTATTGAAGCAGCAGCCTAAACTCATTGCAAGGTTTGTACCCACTTCTTTTCAGGCCGCATCGTGATCGGCACACCAGATGGCTGACATGTGTTCAGGCACGCCCGTCTCGAGCGATCGGCAGCTTGCCTCGCAATCACATGTGATCGGAATATGCTCGGCCGGCTTCTCTACCCTAGACGCTATGGCGAATACTGCCGAAAGATGTGTTAGCCGTATTACGAGGATTGTGTTATGGTGCTACATTTGAGCTCTACTGAAACTCGGTTGAGCAACTATAGAGCACGCCACGTGTACTCCGCCAGTAACTCGTCCGATGAGCTATCTTCCGTCCAATTTTGGTCATCTTGGCCGATCACGACTGGAGAAACCCGAGGATAATATGACATTTCTGGCATCGTTGGTGAGCTGTCGTAATCCGCAGAAATCTTAGAGCCTCCCGACAAGCGTGTCCGTCGAGGTATGGAATTACCTTACATTACTTTCATCATCGGAATATGCGTGAAAAGGGCACTCGACCGATGGTCGGAGTATCTTTCGCAGTACTAAGGAGTACTGAGATCAGGCAACACTAGCCCTGCAACATTGCCAACCGATCTCATTCAATGCGAAAGGGGATCCTGTCTGTACTCCTTCGCTGATGGTGTGCTGATGGCTTAATTTGTCCACGAGTCGATGATCAGTCATGCTACCGGAAGAATCGCAGGCATACACCAGTCATCTCACTGAACGTGTGTGCCTCGACACTTCCTCGGCCAGTGAAGGAGTCATCAACGTCATCTTTGATCCCGTTACTCGATCAGCTTTCCTTATGCTTGAGACAAGCACTAATGCGCTAGCCGTATGGCCAGCAGGCCACTTTTCCACATTGCTCGTGCAGTCGAACGAGCCAGCAGAGTGATGCCGAGCCATCTAGAGACTTCTTAGGACACCGACATGGCTGAGCATCCGGAACGATGTGACAGACCTGTCGCGGCTTGAAAGTGTGCTTGGATGCACTGGCCTGCCCACATTGAAGCTCACAAAGGATCCGCGGCAAATCGCGATGTTCGGTACAAACAAGTTTTCTGGCTGCTGTCATTGGTACAGCATGGCTAGAACGATCGAAAGACAACGGCGGATTGATCGGGCGAGGATTCTGCCGTCCCAGGCTGCGACTGCTAAAGGCCAGCTTCCTGAACTTCTGTGTATAGGCTCATGGCTACCTTCAGGAAGACTGGCGTTCTGAAGTGCATTACTTGGTGCCCACCCTTCACATCAGAGCATTCACTTTGTTTCCAACCGGCGAGGCCAGTAGAGTCGTGCTCTCAGCGCACTCACATACGAAAGGAAGCGTAAGTTAGTAATGACGTTTTCACTTCTCGGTCATTTCTGCAGATATATCGGAGACCTCCGTTATTGACGGCTGGGTCTATACTGAATACAAGCCTAATGACCATCCTATGCTGTAATAGCTGTACACAAAGCGAAAGTCAACTCACTCCAGAAAGGGAGTCTACCAGATGACGACAATCTGACCGATGACCTTTTCGAGTTCGGCTACCAGTTACGAGAGCACAATCTATTACATTCGAAATCTTTACTAGCGGCTCATCATGTCGTGCGACTACCAGGTCAATCGGGCGAGCTTTGCCTTGCGGAATGAAGCCCCGGCAGGTCATCGGCGGGCACTGAACTTTCCAGCCGATCACTCCTCACCAGAGCATATGCACTCCCACACGGCAGATCCTACAATGTCTATCGACACTGGACAGATGAACACAAGCTCAATGACTGGGCTGGTGGTGTCTCTAGACGGCTGACTTGTCCCATGGAGCAAGTCCGCCGCTCTGCAGCAGAGCCCTATTGGGTTGTCCTAAGAGAGACATTAATTGTGCCTTTTATTGCTACATAGCTCTGTTCTCCCGAGACTGAACATCTAGTAGTGTCCTAACGTTCTAGGTTCTCAATTTGTGAGGACTTGCCAAGCTTGGCAGAAACAATGGGCCAACCGAATTCCACGCCTGCCGTCACAAGCGGACAGTGTCCTCAAGTGAATAATGACGACGAGAGCTCAGCGTCGAAATAAAAGGCATCGTTCAATTCGCATGTTCCGACATACATGCCAACGACTTCACAACATAAATTCAGACTGTCACATACACTGCTACCAAGGTATTGACTGCTCCTCGCGAGAAAGCGCCTGAACATCTCCACGACATTACCCAACACGGCAATAAGATGCCTTCGCTATCAGACACTGCCTCGCACTCGAGCAACTCGACCTGCATCACAGAGCCAGATATGCCCGTGCGAGATTCTTACAATGATATCCTCAAGAAGTTCGGCTTAAAGCTACCCAAGGATAATGCCTCGACGAACTTCGACAAGTTCATGGCCATGCGGACTCAAGCATTCTCAATAGTGATGCAACTGCGCAAGAGCATGCACTATCACATGCACAGAGCCGATCTCGAGACTCAGATCAACTTTGCAGAGTTCAAGGAGCTTCTACAGGGCATGGAGACCCGCAATGCGCAGAAGGACTTCAAGGCCCCGGCGAAGAGACTCGGTCGCGTGTATGAGGTACCTCTCGTGGTGCCTAAGATTGTGGACAGCCCCAGCAAGGTGGCCGAGATGCTGGATGCAACTCTACCAGTGTGTCGCGCTGCTTTCGACGAGCCAGCGCTATACATCGACTGCGAGGGTGTCGACCTGAGCCGCGACGGATCTGTCACAATTCTCAGCATACACTGTCCAGAGAACGAGGAGGTATACCTGGTCGATTTGCTCTCTGTGAAGAGGTCGGCCTTCACAACGATCGGCACCGGCCGCTTGAACCGACATTACACCCTTCGCACCATCTTCCAGAATCCCGACGTCACCAAAAGCATGTGGGACTGCCGCAAAGACAGCGACGCCATCTACTCCCACTACAACGTAAACTCGCCGGCGTTCTTGACATACAACTCATGGACGTCATCACCAAAAAGGAGAAAGACCGCGAACAACTCATCGGCCTCGACCTAGCCTTCACATCCCGTCTCAACGTAATACCCGACGAGGAAGTCTCCATCAATCTCCTAGGCCACTGCGCCAAAGTCGGCATGGCAGATGGAGCGGTCGAAATGCACCGAATTTTTCAGATGGATCGGAACAAGAGTGCCTGCGTCAAGTATCGTTCAACCGTAGAATCTTCGGAGCAGGATCATCTTGAGCAGCGGGTCAAGAAGGGACTGGTGAAGTCTGCGATGGAGGAGAGGCCGCTGCAGGTGATGATGAGGGCCTGCGCGGCGCAGGACGTGCTTATGATGCCGATGCTCTATGAGTATTGTACGCAGCATTCGTACTATGATGAGGAGCGTCGCATAATGGTGGAGGTGGAGAGCCAGAGTCGGGTGTATCGAGCGCGAGAGCCCGTTTGGCCTTGGGACGATATGGTCGCGCCGCCCGCTCCGTGGAAGCATGCATATGTGAAGAAGGGGCTGAGGCAAAGGAGGGATGGTGTTGTGGAGGCATAGAGATGGGACAACATCGCACGAGACTAGCACATGATCGAGGAAAGGCATGACAGACCAAAGAGCACAGCGCCAGATTGGATCAACGTATCGTACACATCCAAGATCACCGCAGTTCTAACACACCAGCAACACATTATCGTATTACCAAACTCACCCATAGTGTGTCCATTTCACCCGCGCCGTGATTCACCATGATGCGCCTCGCTACACCCACCCGGACCAACCATACACCGACTATCCACCGCCTCACTTCTACTACTCTCCTTCACATTTCCCGTTCCTGATTTCAGACTCAACTTCGTTCCTAGCCTCTGACCCACACCCCTTCCTACTGAGAATCTATGCCGCAGACTCGGCCTCTTCTGTGGCCCCGCGGACCTGGCGTTCATGTTCACTGACTTCGTACTCACGCTCGCGGAGCGAGTGATTGTGACTTTCGGCTCCCATTTCTGTTCTTCGTAGCCTTTGGTCCGGTGCGACCAGTATTGTTCTATGAAGTGATCTAGAAGAGGGTGAGGATGTTGAGTGGTTTTGAATGAGGATTGGGTAGGAAAGGGAGGGTAGCATACCAAATTCAATCTGGTCTCTCGATTTTGTCTCAATGATACTTCTGACAGGAATGTGGTGTAGACAGAGGTACACTCCTCCACTCTGTTGCGCTGTACCGACTGGCTTGATTCCAAAGGCTTTTATTAGACTTGCTAGCTTGAAGACTTGAACGCTGCTCGGAAGTCGGAAGGTATCGATGGTTATCAGCTTGATGTCCCCACTCTTCTTCAAAGCGAAGTCTTCGGCCGTTTCGCGTGTCGAGAAAAGAGAAATGTATGGCGTCTTGTGGGTCAGGCTCCAGGTCGAGAAGTCTACGACTGATTGTCGGAAAGCTGCGATGTCGTCTTGCGATAGAAGGGAGGGACCAGAGGCGTGGAGGCCTTCGTCTGTGAAGGTTGTGTGACAGGAGGAGTATTGGACACGGTATAGGTACTGAGGGAGCTGTTGAGCGTCGCACTGCAACTTATTCATGGAGAGCTTCTCAAGGGCGGTCTCATCATGGAGTCGCCCCTCCATCTTGGTGTATGGATCTCGTGTTGCATGCAGGCTGGCGGAGTCATGGTGAAAGGTTGGATCAAGGTGGGCACGTTGTTGTGCCTGGCAGAACCTCCTGACGTAGCTATCATGGCATGATGCTCGTTCCTCAGGATGTAGCTTGTTTCAGACTGGGTTCCCATCGCGGAGAGCCAGGGCAGCTCTGGGTGGCGTCCAGTTGAGTCCCTGTACTTGGTCTCGACAGGCATGACAAGCTCAAGGTATGCTTGAAGCAGCGATGGCAATATTGATAGAGTTCGAGCACGTTGTGTCTCAGCATGTGGCGGAACGTGGTGTCTACCTTAGCCACTTCTGTCGGAAGTTTAGTAGCGCAACTCTGCAGTTTGAAGACTTCACGCAATACGATCAGAAAGGCCTTTCGTACGTCTCCATCATTCCTGTTCTCGTAGTGTCAGTGATGAGCCGAAATTTTGGGTGATCATCCCCCAGATTGTCTCTACCCTCATTCCCTTCGTCCAATCTCCAATCTTTGCCTCTGTATCTCTCTTCCTATCTTCCAGTCATGCTCCAACCAGCAGCGCAAGACATGCCAGGGTCCAGCATTGCTTCGGACTAGACCTTGTCCAATCGTCGTGATACTCCATAATGTTATCCCGCTGGCGCAAGCCATTGTACCCCCATCGTCATGTAAGAGTACGAACACCATCAAAAGATCTTTTCCAGCTTTGATAACAGCTGGCGCAGCTGGCCAATTGCGTTTTCCTTGGCACTCGCCATGTGCAACCGCATGCACGACCCCGCTTGCTGCGCGGCTGTAGATAGACCGATATTAGCGATACCGCATCAGTCTCGACTGCTCGGCTGGGTTAGCGAAACAGCACGTCCAAAGTGAGAACTGCAAAACCGCAGGACCCGCTCGTCAGTGCTATCGCTCTAGACAGTTCCTGATCATGTGATGGTATGCAAGACAAGCTCTTTGCAGGAAACGCTACTGTAGGTCGACGTTGTCATCTGGACCTCGCTTGGTCTGGATAGCTGGTGGTGATGAAGAGCCTCAATAGGCGATATGGAATGCCGATGCAAATAAAGGCTGTCGTCCTTCAGCTCGTTCGTCCCGACCTTGCCCTCAACGCATCAATCTCAGCCTGGAACGCCGACATATCCGCCAAGACATCCCTCTGTTCCTCTGCCGGAGGACTCACCACAGCCTGATCATACTCCCCCGGCTCTGGAACCCGCTTCAAGCTCCCTATACTCGCAGACCTCTCACTATCAAAGGAATTCGTCCTTCCACCACTAGACCGTCTATGATGCTCGGTACTCAATCGTCTGGCAACAGTATCGGGCGGCCCATCCATACTGCTTCGCTTTGACCCACCTCGCCGCGGCGGAGGAGCAGGTGGGGTGTTGGCGGGTGTGAAAGCCGCGAGGAAGGCATCGCCGGGCCGCTGAGCTGGGCGTGGGAAGTCCGAGGGACGTTTGGTCAGGCTGTGAATGCTGCCAGAGTTTGAGGGATGTCTTCGGGGCGGGGGCGGAGGTTTCGCTTTTGGGACGTCGTTGGTCGATTGGCTTGGGGAGGAATCCTGGGAGGCCGGGTTGGAAGGCGTTCCTGAAGGACGGCTCGGTGTGTGAGCTTTTCGTGATGGTGGCGGAAGAGGTGGAGCAAGTTTGCTTGCGGAGTCGTTGGGTTGCTGCGATATCTGGGTTTGGGGTACGCTTGCAGACTGCACTGAGTCCAGAGTATTGTTAGATAGATTGGAAGCACTTCTTGGCCTCCAGGTCTCTCCTGGTTTCCGCCGTGAAGGCGGTGGTGGAGGTGGCGCTGAGGCCTTCTTTGCTGCACCTTGGCTCTCCCCGAGAGCGTTACTCAATGAGGGCGGCTGACCGACTGCTTCAGGAGCTGTGCTAGGCTCTTGCGGCGGCAGAGGAAGTGGCTTATTAAGATCAGTCATAGATCCCAGCGTCGACGGCCTCAAGATTCTCGTCAAATGCGCATTGACCGGCTGGTTCTGCGAAGCTCTCCCCTGAAATCGTTGTGGGATCGAATCCTCAAACTCCGCAAAGGACACAGTCTGCGGTCCCCGACTCTTCGGTTTGGGCGGCGCAGGCGGCGCAATGTCATCAGATCTCCCTTCACCCATAAGATTCGAGTTCTCGTTACCATCGTCAGGATCTGATGCATCTTCGTAATCGTCAAACGATGTCCTCGGCGATGTTCCGTGTAGATCGTATCTTGGATCGAACAGGGAGGACGTGTCGGTATTGCTACTGCTGTCCTGCTGTCGTGATGTCGTTGCCGCAGGCGCGTGGCCCACAGCTCCTGGTTGTCCAGTGGGAGGTGATGGCACAGCACTTCCCGTCATCAGAATGTTCTTGAAAGCGTCAACATCCAGGGCCGGCCTGCCAACACCCTGTGCTTCTGTAGCGCCCTCCTCTTGCGCAGAAAATGTCCCAACTTCATTTCTCCCCTCCACCGTCGCCAGCGTCCTAGCAAAAGGATTATACGGCAACATCATGCCTCCCGCTGCTGTTGTCTCTACATTCGAAGGAGGTAGCGCCCCTAGATTCCGTCTCGTATTCCTCGTAGCCTCGTCCGACTCCTCATCCCCCGTGGTCGAATCCGTCTCGTCCTCCCTCTCGTCCAAAGCAGTCTTCGCAGATGGAGGAGGTGGAGGGGACCCGGCGCGCGTGGCCGAGTCGGAAGCAGATAGCCGTCTACGTTCATTATCCGCAGGCCTATAAGCAAATTCCGGCGAATTGGGCGATACGATCGTGACTCGTTTCTTCTTTGTTCGTTTCGGAGGTGTCGCTAGCGCGAGTCAATCAACATCCACCTACCTCTTGCACGACATTGCAGATGTGTATGGCTTACTCGGAGCTCCGTTCGCAGCGCCTGTGTCTATTCTCGCTATCGTAGGGTCGGAAGCTGAATATATGCTTGCTGCTTGCGCATCAACAGGAGGAGGCAGCTTGGAGCGCCTGAATGGATTGCCAGACATGCTGTGATCGGGGTGAGGCCAGCTCACAGCGCCTGCCTATCCAGTAGGAGACCATGGAATGATACTATGGGGTTAATGTATATCACGTAGTGTACAAGAGCATGTACAACAACGTTTCATATCGAAGACCAGGCGATCGCCGTCAGCACGGAGGCCCTGTGCGAAGATCGGCTAGGTTGGCGCTCGAATATGCCCCACTTCCGTTTGCACGATGCACAAAATTCAAAGACATAGCGTGGGCACGTTATGGAATATCACGGTGAATGACACTAGAAACATAATGATTAATGTACTGACATTCCGTTCGTACCGCGTATATAACATTTGTTTTCATGCATGTCATCTAATGAAGCTCCCTCCTGCCATGAAGCTGGGTATAGAGCAAGAGTACAAACCGCCGTCATCTACAAACGGGCGGCAGCAGGAGTGTTACCGCTGCTGGTGAGATCGAAGCGGTCAAGGTCCATGACCTTGGCCCAAGCAGTGACGAAGTCGTTCTTGAACTTCTGCTCGCCGTCCGTGCTGCCATAGACCTCAGCGATAGCACGGAGCTCAGCGTGCGAACCGAAGATCAAGTCAGATCGACTACCGACCCACTTCTTCTCGCCAGTCTTGCGGTCAACAGCCTCGTACTGCTCCTTGCCGGAGCCGGTGGCTTTCCAGTCCAGGCGGGCGTCGAGGAGGTTCGCGAAGAAATCGTTGGTGAGCTGGCCTGGACGAGTAGTGAAGACACCGACGTTCGAGCCATCGTAGTTGGCGTTGAGCGCACGGAGACCACCAACAAGTGCGGTCATCTCTGGTGCAGAGAGCTGGAGAAGCTGAGCGCGGTCGATGAGGAACTGCTCGGTGCGGACACGGTGCGGGCGTGGCGAAGTACCGTAATTGCGGAAACCGTCAACGACTGGCTCGAGGTGCTCGAAGGTCTGAGCATCGGTCTGCTCCTGGGTGGCATCAGTGCGGCCAGCGCTGAACGGAACCTTGAGACCAGATGCCTTCTCGACGGCAGCGTTGCCAGCGAGAACGATCAAGTCAGCGAGAGACACCTTCTTGCCGCTGCCGTTGAACTCCTGCTGGATCTTCTCGAGCGCGCTGAGAACCTTGGCGAGCTCCTGTGGGTTGTTTGCCTTCCAGTTCTTCTGTGGCTCGAGGCGGATGCGTGCACCGTTGGCACCACCACGCTTGTCGCTGCCACGGAAAGTGGATGCAGATGCCCATGCAGTGCGTATAAGGGCGGATGTGTCAATGCCGGAAGATAGAATCTTCTGCTTGAGCTGGCTGGCATCGTTCGAGTCGATGAGCTTGTGGTCGACATCTGGCACTGGATCCTCCCAGATGTGCACCTCCTTTGGAATCTCTGGGCCGAGCCAGCGGGATCGTGGACCCATGTCACGGTGAAGGAGCTTGAACCATGCCTTGGCGAAAGCGTCGGCAAACTGGTCTGGGTTCTCAAGGAAGCGGCGGGAGATCTTGTCGTAGGATGGATCGTATCGAAGGGACAGATCGGTGGTCAACATGGTTGGTTTGTGCTTCTTATTGGCATCGTAGGCATCTGGGATAATGGCCTCGTCGGTCTTAGCAACCCACTGGTTGGCACCAGCTGGGGACTTGGTAAGCTCCCAATCGTATTTGTACAAGTACTCAAGGTAGTTGTTGCTCCACTTGGTTGGAGTCTTGGTCCAGATGACTTCGAGACCAGATGTGATGGTATCTGGTCCCTTGCCGGAGCCGTGCTTGTTGATCCAGCCAAGGCCCTGGGACTCGATGGGTGCGGCCTCTGGCTCTTGCGAGACGTTATCAGATGGAGCAGCACCGTGAGTCTTTCCGAAAGAGTGACCGCCCGCGATAAGAGCAACGGTCTCCTCGTCATTCATGGCCATGCGGCCGAAGGTTGTGCGGATGTCGCGAGCAGCGGCAATTGGGTCTGGGATACCATCTGGGCCCTCTGGGTTCACGTAGATGAGACCCATGTGAGCAGCGGCGATTGGCTCCTCGAGGTCGCGCGAGTGGATGTCCTTGTGCTCCTTCTTGGACTGGTCACCATCGACCACACCAGAGCCTGGTGCTTGTGTGCCCTGAATACCCTCCTTGCCGTTGGAGTATCGGACCTCGTTGCCGAGCCAAGTGCTCTCGCCACCCCAGTAGACGGACTCATCCGCCTCCCAGGTGTCTGGACGGCCGCCTGCGAAACCCTCAGGCTTGAAGCCCATGGACTCGAGAGCGACGTTGCCAGTGAGCAGGTAGAGGTCTGCCCACGAGATCTTGTTGCCATACTTTTGCTTGATTGGCCACAGCAGACGTCGGGCCTTGTCAAGTGAGACGTTGTCTGGCCAGCTGTTAAGTGGGGCAAATCGCTGTTGTCCCATACCACCTCCACCTCGGCCGTCGAAGACACGGTATGTGCCTGCACTGTGCCATGCCATTCGAATGAAGAGACCACCATAGTGGCCAAAGTCGGCAGGCCAATAATCTTGCGAGTCGGTCATCAACGCGTGGAGGTCCTTCTTGAGCTCATCGTAGTTGAGCTTCTTGAACTCTGACGGGTAGTCCTGCTTCTCGCCAAATGGGTTGGTTTGTGCAGTGTGCTGGCGGAGGATGTTTAACCTCAATGCCTCTGGCCACCAGTCGCGATTCCTGGTGCCGCCACCGCCGATGTTGGCGTTCTTAACTGGACACTCGCCTTGGGACATGGTTGTGTCTGATGATTGGCGTCGTTTGAGGATGAAAGTTGGGGAAAATTGGGATGGATTAGCTGCAAGAATGAGCCTTTGGCTTATATGAGGGGCACCAAAGGCTCTTGAGGCGGTTCCCAAAACGCGGCAAGTGCTCGCTGTGGTGAACGCGGGCATGCTTGCCCTACGGAGTAAGCCGGCCCTGTGAAAGAGCAGATATTACTCGGTTGATGCGGGGAGAGCAGGCGCGATTCTGGGCTGAATGGCGAACAAGGAACGAACATCGCATGTCATGTATCCACTATGCCACCCTCTCCAGCATTTCCTTCGAAGCTCCTTTCTCAATCGGGCTAGTCTGAGCGAGACCGCCGTCAGCTCTTCGCTCCGAGCGATCACGACCAGAATTCTTGAATTCTGGCCCCAGCAACCCAACAACGCGACGGAACTCAATGCCGTGCATTGGACACGGTGTTTCTCGCTGCAGAAACGACCGAGGGACGACCACCTGTCCACAGTCTACCACACTTCATCCAGTCTTGCCTTCCCCCCAAGTGATCGCCGACAGCCCGGCACTAGAGCAGCGAGCTCACACAACCAAGAATTCCCCTCCACGAGCACCACGACATTGAGCCCTGCAGGTCCCACCTCCCCTGCATCGAGCTAGTCGTCACAGCTGCTTTTGCCGAGATCCATCCATGTCCAATAACGTTTGATGGGTTACTCATGTGGCCTGTCGTTGTTGTGGAACCACCTTTTCATGGAGGCTCACCAACACATGGCGCGCATGCCTTCGATGATGAGGCGGCTTCAAGCAAAGTCAATCAAGCTTTAGTGAGTGGCGACACGGTGACAATCAGGCCTCGACTGTAGGACACGAGAAACATTTTCTGAGTCGCGGGCGTCATTGCACAGGAGCTTCTTCGACACTTCTCGAAGCAGCATATCCCATCACACCATGTCGCCGACGATCGGAAATCGGAATGTCCACATTGGGAGTTCTGGTGCTTGGATTGCTGCTGAGCAAGTGGAAACGATCGCACGGCTGTTCGATGCCTGATCCAACACAGTATCAAAAACCTCATATCGATGTAAGCGTTCAAACCGACTTGCTACAAACTGATGATTAGTGAGTAATCCAACCTGCGACAACACAAATCGGCCAAAACACCTACCCGAAAAATGTCGTTTCGACCGGCACACATTCTGACCTGAGAACATGCGCCGTGAGAAGTCGCAAGCAGAAGGTTGACTTCGGCATACCCACGAAGGCTCCGCTACCTGCAGCGGCGTAGCTAGCGACGCAGGTACGTGGCTACCTCGAAAGAGTAGTCACGCACTCACGCCACCAGCCGAGCATAAAGTCGATACTCCACCGTTCGGGATGTGTGGGTACGTCGTTGTTGAAGGGCGAGAGCGCGCGCGCCATAACGGCCACTCTCCACTGGACCCGGAGCTCGACCAGAGTCTCTTTCCTTGTGTCTCACTCATCCGAGCTTGTCAACGAGTAGCAGCATGTCGCTATGCATATTCCTGGACTTGCCCCAAGTGCAGACCGACTTCGCCCATCCGGAAACCACTCGGATCGGCCTCGTCAAGACAACAGCAGTCCCCTCGCTCTGCCATTCTAGCAGTCAGTGGTTCGATATCACTCTTTGTCATGCCGCGCGTTGATAAGGAGCCGTATTTTTCAAGCGTACAAAGCCCACCTTGCCAGATCTCTCGACCATAGTGGGCGCAGAGAAATTCGTCAGTACATCATTGAATCTATTTATATCTCTGTCCCAAAACACCTACAAAACACGGACATCATTCATTCATTCATGCGTTCATTCACTCACTCAAACTCCAACCAAACCAACGGCGTAATATACCCAGCCGCCACCGTTTCCACCTTCCAGTTTTGGGTCCAACTAACATGGATCCCCCTCTCCCCTCCATCATTACTCAAACTCGGGTGCGCCTGAAGACTGTATCCCCCAATCCCGCCATCTCCATTCTGCCCCTCAAAGAACTTTACAGGCTCGGTCCAGGGACCCTCTGGCGCTGGTGAAGTCGTGATGTAAAAGTCTGCAACCACCGAGTTCGCTTGCTGGCCGATCCACACGTACGAGGTGAGGCAGGAGGAGTAGTAAAATGTGCCCTGGCCGCCTGCGCCGGCGTTGGGTATGGTGGCGGATGTGCTGGAGATGGAAGGCGGGGTGGAGGTCCAGGCATTGTTGACGTAGTATTGATAGGTGCTGCGGTCTTCGATGCTGGACAGCGCAACGCGGGCCAAGGCTGTCGTTTTGGAAGTGGTTTGGCCGTAGAGGTAGGCGTAGTTGTCTTTGGCGACATTGCCGTAGCGGCCGTAGCCGATCTCGCCTTCTTCACAAAAATCTGGGGAGATGAGCTGCGTCGTTGGAAGGGCGTTGGGGTCGGAGGAGGAAGCGTAGCTCGTCTTGTACAAGGCGTGCGAGGGTGTCGCGGAGTTGAGCTGGGTCAAGTTCATCAGGTGCACGTTTGGGATCCATGTGTATCCTATCGTGGATGATTCGCTCGAGGAGGCGATTAGAGGTGGTGAGTCCGGCCATACCACCCACCTGCTGCCGTCCTCGCAGACGCCGTAGTCGGGACATTGGCTCTGCTGCAGAGGGAAGAACTCATTCAGCATGCCGCTGGCATTGTAGATGTCGCCGTACATCTGTAGGATCGAACTCGTCCCAGATGAAGCTGCTCCGACTGGGCCATCCTGGAGTTCTGGTCCCCCTCCAGCTGCGAGGTTCGTCCAGCTTGCTGTGTTGGTGATCATTGGCAGAGTACACTTCTGCTGCTGGACATCATACTTGGTCGTGTCCCTGCACGTCCAGAGCACTCTGTCGTCGATACGAACAGATCCACATGAGTCGCGGCTGACACGGGGATCTGTGACATTACCGACGTATGTGCTGCTCTTCACCTTGGGCTGAACTGCTCTGCGTTCAGGCTGGGCTGGTGTTGGAGCGGCGAAGACTTGCGCGACCAGCGCGAGAAGGAGAGAGAAACAGGGCATCTTCTGCGATGCTGGGTATCTCTGCGACATGAAGTAGGCACTTGTAACGGTGCTGGACTGTTGCGTCTGTTATATGGCTGTCGTGTTCTTTGTCGATAGAGGCTGTCAGGTGGCTACCAGAACCAGAATCTACTGCTGAGGGCTGGGAATTCCTTTGTGATGGTGGGGGGGTCGATGTGTCGTGTAACGAGACCTGCTCGTCCGCGTGAGTGATCTTGGTAATGATCGTAGTCACTAGTGAGCGCGTGCTGGGATCAAAGTAAGTCTTGAACGAGAGTGTTGGCGGGCCGGCCAGCGAATGTGTGTACAAGGACGAAAAACAAGAAAGAACCTGATACGGCACTGCAGTACAACAGTGGGACAAAGAGATGCTGTACAGGCATGATGCGGATCTGTTGACTATATCTTCGACAAAAGGACAGCCGCGCTAATAGTCACCATGTGGTTGACAAAGCAACGCAGGGAGTCTTGGCCGGGGGAGGTCACTGCACGTTCAGGGAGTCTGCTCTATCAGCCGAAGACAGGCTTCTGGAGGCGCCTTAATAGGTAGTAGCTTGGGAGACGACTCAACGACCGGCTAAGAGCATGTTCATGATGGGTAGCTTCTTCGATCGAGCAGACGGAACAAGTGTGGTATCGCCGCTGAGAGACCCGGTACGGAACGTGTCTGGCATGCATGTGGCCGGCGGTTTCAACAGGCGCGCCTGCAGCGTTCCGGTCGATATCTTTCCACCTTCTGTTCGAGCAGCAATCGTATGGGAAGTTCTCGGCATCTGTCCAACACACGCTGCGATGGCAGCCGTATGATTGATACTGCCAGCAATGGTGAATCCAGCTCAGCTGATGTTTATGGTCTGTACAATTCAATACGTGCCCCGGCAGCAGGAATGGCGGTCCACAACGTTGGCGGATGTCGTTGCACGTCCTGCTGATCTTCGACAACGGCATGAGGTTGGGGATGGGTCGGAACCGAGCTTGACCAGAAGCGCGAAGACCTCAGACAGGGGCTCGTGTAGCTCTGACAATGGCGTTAGGGAGTACCTCCTCTCAGCAGCCTGCGCGACGGTGCGTTAGATGTTCATCATCTTCACCTCACGGGTTCGTGGAGATGTGGTTGTTGTGAAAGACGTGGCAGGCGCGCGGCAAACATAATGTGAAACCGCGGCGCGACTTGGCTGGGCCAACTTCGGCGCTCGGTCTGGAAGAAGGATTCGCCGCCTGTTTTTTCCCCCTGCAACACCACGACTCTCGTCTGCTGAACATCAATCACGTATCATCTGCACGGAAGGATTCATCGGCTTCCTAGCCTACAATACTCAGGGCACCAGAGCTACAGCATCTTGATACCCTGTTTGCGCCCACACCTTCTCATGGCCGCCATACACTTCAATAAGCTTTGTCACAGTACCGATGACTAGCATTGACAGCATGGAAGCATGAGGAACAGACGTAAAGAATTCAGCATCTACAGAGGTGGGCGAGGTAACGTTCCGACTGTCTTTCAATGAGGCAAATTCTCCCTCTCACGCCATGAGCTCATCCACCAGCTACTGCCTTTCCCTGACGCTGCGCCACCTCTCTGGGCAACGCATTCTGAATCTCCTCGACAAGAATCTGGTCCTCTGGGCCTTCAAGGCGAAGTTTCTCTCTCTGCTGCGGCTTACCCTAAGCACGCCTCAGGGGCTTCTTATCCTTCAACATTTCCGAGGATCCAACAAACGTAAGCTCACTCAGCCCCGGTAAGCTCTTCGCCGCGGATGACCATTCGCAGCTCCGCGGGTAGTGCCAGGAGATGGCAGGGTGGTGTTGGTGCCGGGTATCGTTATCTTCCCGCCTTACTGTGTTGGTTTTTTGTGCCTGCGAGTAATGAGGTCTTATGCTTGCGAAAGTAAATAGATTCAAAGGCTGTGAACTTCTGGCAAGGTGCTCGCACTTCATGATGGCTTCGATTACCTTCCCGTGCCCAGCTCCCTGAGGCTTCTGTGCACGACGTTTGCTGCTGGCGTCATCTCAAGGTAGTATCGAGCCATAGCCAATCTTGCGCTTTTGCTACACAAGATCCTTGAGATGTTCTGCGTCCTAAGCCACAAGCCAATAACTGCCACCAAGCGTCCCTATCAGAAAAACAGCAGTTATGATGCCCGCACCAGCTCGATCCGCAGTCGTGATAATACTCGTCGGCGTAGTGCCATCATCATCACCTCCCGTCCCCGCTGTCGGATCTCCTGTACTCGTCCCTCCATTCCCCTCACTCACGGGCCCCGAAACGTCCTGAATCATCGTCGCCTGAATCACCTCCAGCGCACACATCTGCTCTCCAACTCCATAACTCCCATCCCAGGTCGTATTCTGCGTCCACCGCAACCCACACGTCACTCCATCAGTCCCGCCGCTACATTGTTGCGCCGCAGCGGTCGCGGAGGCGTAGATATACGGCATGATGGTATCGTAGAGCCAGGGCGCGACTTTGACGGCTGCGGCGGCGAAGCGCGAGAGGTAGGCTTTGAACGATTGCTGGTCGGTGTTGCAGTTATCGGAGGGTTCGCAGAGTTCGCGCATGATTTTACCTTCGGCCCAGAAGGTGTCGGTGGCGTTCCAGAGGCCTTGGGTGCGGTTTCGCCAGGTGTCGGATTCGGTGTGGTTCCACATTATTGCGGCGCCGTGGAGCATCATGCCTTGGGTATACGTCCAACGGGTATGATCGAGGGTGGTGCAGTTGTTGCCGATGGTGGTGCCGTCGTAGACTTCGTAGTTGCTGCCGATCAGACCGACGTCGTTTTCCATCCAGTTCCAGACTTTTTCGGCGTAGTCGAAGTAAGATTGGTTGTTGGTGTATGCACCGAGGCGCGTTGCGAGGTTGAAGAGACCGCCGTTTGAAGGGCTGTTCTTGTAGTCGTAGCCGTTGTTCCAGGTGAAGATCTGCCATCGAAGACCACCGCCGCATGTTGCTGCGTCCCAGCGTGCGGCTTGGCTATTGAACACGCCTTGGGCCAGGGCGAGCCATTGTGGGTCATCGGAAGGTGGGTTCTCGAAGCCAAGTTCAGCTGCTGACATGGCTGCAAAGCCCCAGAAGACTTGGTCGTCGTTACCTTCGGCTTTCGTTTGATTTGGCGGCTGTAGATGTGGTTAGTGTTGGCTGATGGATCGAACTGTCGCAACACACCATGTAGTCATTATCCGGCCCAATTTGGAAGATCATGCCATCCTTGACGATCTTATTGTATGTCGTGTCGCCGGTATAGTACCAGTAGTTGATCAACGTATTGAACATGGCACCACATTCCCACCAGTAGTATGGATCTCCAAGCTCTCCCGGTATCATGCCAGTCTCATTGCCCTGATAGTATTTGACCATTCCATAGGCGATCGTGCTCGCCGCTGCCTTGATCGATGCCGTATCGTTGATCGTGATGTCGAGGCCAAGCGCATGATGCCCCAGCGCCAGGGTCGCAGTCGCTACATATCGGGAGGATCGCATGTCGGGTAGGGGTGTGAGGTAACGAGTGTTGTCGACCAGATCTAGCCAAGCATGTAGGATCGACGGGTCACTCTACACAACGCGACTAAGCCAGAGTGCGGAGAGGGAGGTGTGGTGGTGCAAGACAACATGGCAGACACGAGCAGCAGCCGCTGGGGATGGGCTGCGGTCGCGAGCGTCGTGCGTCAATGTCGTTCCTGCGCGGACAGTGGAGAATGAATTCGTAATCGGAGGCATTCGGCGCTCGCAGTGTTCCGGAACTAAGCCTTCCCATCGCATTGCAAGGCCTGCAAGCTTTGTCTTATCGCTTGTCCGATGTACCACCGGTATGTCTGGTGATTGCTTGGTATGCTTGCTGGTCGTGGCAGTCGTCATGCTGGTTGAGCAGAGGCCAGGGCCTGACTGCTGCGTTCGCTGAAAATAGACTTGCGCAGGTTCATCTTCATCTTCAGATCGGTCTTGTGTCGGTCGCGTCTCTATCTCGAAGCATATTCTTGCTTCAGCGACTTCTGCTGGGAGTATCGCGCGCTCCTCCTCGATGCTTCAAACGCAGTAGAGCCTTTTGAGCAGTCTCGCGTCGTCCTCGAAAGGTCGACGCATCGATCCCGTGGTCGTTCGCGATGGAGCTGTCTTGTCATGCTCGGCTGAAGTGGTCGTCAGTCCTCGCATTCCCATCCCCATCCCCACGGACAGTGCTCGTCGACCGCCACGACCTGGCCGTCAGCGATCTCTTGGTTCTCGACTCTGGGTGGTTACTGCAATGCGCCAGAAATCAACAAGCTGTCCCTACGACAATGATCTGTGCTACAACGCGTCGGCGCATCGCGTCCCCGGCAAGAATGGCATGAAGACCCGGGCAATTCGACCACATGAGCATAGCCATGCCGACCCCGCTCACAGATTCACCACCGACCTCTGACTGAAGGTGGTCATCTCTGGGCTATCAACAGCCAAACTCACGGTGTGCTGGTGCCCAGAGGTGGAAAGAAGCATGACAAACAGGCAAACAAGAATCGGGAGATCGAGAATGCTGTCGCGCTACCCGAACCTTGTCCCCTCATTCCTCGATACACTAGACTTTGTGTTTGAGCCTCATCGTCGCACTTGCTTTCAAACTCTGGCTGCTTCGCGACATCTGGTTCGCGGACAACGAGATCGACTTCCCAATTCGTCTTTAGATGAGCATCGTGCGACTCTTCTGCCGTGTTGCCCTTCCGCCCTTCCACGATGCGCTGGACACCCTCGGAGCAGTCTCACTTAGCATGAAGCCAAAGCGCAGAATAGTCAGATGAGGCACATTGATCTTGTGGAGATGGCAGTATGGGACCAATCGTCATGGCCCGGACTGCAGTATTTACCTCGCGAGTCGCGTCAAATCTCGCGGTGAGCTGTTTCCTCCATACCTTCTGGCGCAAGAGTAGGTGAATCCGCCATGTTCTCCTCTATTGCACTGCTGGGCTTGCTCCCAGTCATCATCACTGCACTTGATCCACCACAGTACCCTCCAGCATTTCCACCTACGCCCATCCTACCATCGAGCTACAGCTATGCCCCGAGCGTCACCCCCAATGTCATGGACAAGGCAGCGCCAGACTCGCAAGTGCTATGCCCAGGTTACCAAGCTTCGAACATCGAGGAGAGCGACAACGGTGTCACCGCAGACCTCACGCTAGCTGGTCCAGCTTGCAACACCTACGGCAACGACATCAAGGACCTGCTTCTTTCTGTCCAGTACCAGAGTCAGCAAAGACTCGCTGTCAAGATCTACCCTAAGAACTTGGCCGCAAGCAATCAATCGTTCTACGAGCTCTCCGAATTCTACACGCCTCTGCCGAAGCAAGAGTCTGGATGCAATGCCGGCAACAGTGACCTGCAGTTCAAGTACAGCAATAGCCCAAGCTTCCAGTTCCAGATTGTGCGCAAGAGCTCGGGCGATGTTTTGTTCGATACGTATGGCAGCAAGATCGTCTTCCAGGATCAGTTCTTGGAATTGACAACTTCCATGGTACCAAACTACAATATTTACGGTCTGGCCGCATACATCCACTCTTTCCGTCTGGGCACGAACTGGACTCAGACGTTCTGGAATACGTACAACCTTGACAACGATCAAATCATCGATGTCAATGGACATGACACACACCCGATGTACTTGGAGACGAGATATGGCAATGGCACTTCTACATCGCACGGTGTCTATGCTCGCAACGCCCATGGTCAGGACTGGCTTCTGCGACAGGGCAGAGTCACCTACCGCACCATTGGTGGCAGCTTCGATTTCTACTTCTTGAGTGGACCAACACCGAAGAAAGTCATCAGCGAGTACCACACAGGCATTGTCGGTACTCCTGGTATGCAGGCTTACTGGGCTCTCGGCTTCCATCAATGTCGCTGGGGATACCAGAACTGGACCAACCTTCAAGAAGTGATCGATCTCTATGCCGAGCAGAACATCCAGCTTGAGGGTATCATGAACGATCTGGATTACATGGAGATGTGAGTAGTCCCAGCTTTCGAGATCAATACATCGCTGACCCACCGGATAGGAACCGCATCTACACATTGAACAAAGGTCACTACGACCAAGTTGAAGGCGAGGCTTTCCTCGAGAAGCTCCACGCCAATGGCCAATACTACCTCCCACTTCTCGATCCCAACGTCTATGCGCCCAACCCTGCCAACGCGAGCGACGCGTACTCCACCTACGATCATGGCAAGGAAATGGACGTCTACATTAAGAACAAAGATGGTCAGATTTACACTGGTGTCGAATGGCCCGGCTTCAGTGCTTGGCCGGATTTTGCGGCCAATTCCACACAAGTGTTTTGGCAGTCGGAGATGAAGACGTTCCATGATAAGATTCAGTTTGATGGCTGGTGGTTGGATGTCAACGATGCCGTGTCTTATTGCACTGGGAGCTGTGGATCTGGCAAGCTTGGCATGAACCCCATTCACGTCCCATTCGCATTGCCGGGGGACCCAAATACTGCACTTTCTGTCGACTACCGCTACCCAGAAGGCTTCGAAGTGACCAACGCGACTGAGGCCGCGTCTGCAAGTGCATCCATGGCGGCACAGTCCGCAATGTATCCGACTCCAACAGCTACTCCAACCCCAGTTCTGGGACGCACTCTACCTACCCCCGGCGTTAGGAACGTGACTTTCCCTCCCTATGCTATCAACAACTTCCTGCCCGGTCACTCCCTGGTCAAGTCCAGCATCTCGCCGGATGCTATTCACCAAAACGGTGAGATGGAGTATGAGCTCCACAACTTGTACGGCCACTTGAGCGGCAGAACAACCTACAACTCTCTCACCACTCTCTACGACGGCAAGCGCCCATTCTTTCTGTCCCGCAGCACCTTCGCTGGAAGCGGTCAGTTTGCTGGCCACTGGGGAGGTGATACCAACAGCAAATGGGGCAACATGTACTTCGGTATTGCACAAGCTCTTCAATTTTCGATTGCTGGCATTCCGTTCTTTGGGGTCGAGACTTGTGGTTTCAATGGCAACACAGACATGGAGCTCTGCACGCGTTGGATGCAGCTGTCGGCATGGTATCCGATGTACCGCAATCACAACAACCGCAACACGATCGCGCAAGAGGCGTACCGCTGGGCGACTACGGCAGAGTCTACGAGGATAATCATGAATATCCGTTACTCCCTCCTGCCATACACATACACTCTGTTCCACAAGGCCAACACCGTCGGTGATACGGTCTTAACCGCATTGCAATGGGAGTTCCCAGACGATGCCTCCCTCGCGGCCGTCGAGACTCAGTTCATGTCTGGTCCAGCCCTCCTGGTCACACCCGTCCTCGCACCTAATGCCGTCACGGTCAATGGTGTCTTCCCAGGCACTGCCACTGGCACAATCTGGTACGACTGGTATAGCCTCGAAAAAGTCAACGTCGCAGCCGGCGAGAATAAGACTCTCGACGCACCGCTCCTGCACCAACCAATCCATATCCGTGGTGGCTACATCATCCCGACTCAGAAGGCCGGGAACACCACTAAGACATCCCGTATGAACCCGTGGAGCCTCATCGTCGCTCTCGATACGACCAACCAAGCCGCTGGTGAGCTGTACCTAGATGATGGTCTCTCAATCGTTCAGACCGCCACCAAGAATGTTGACTTCAGCTTCGCGAACAACACTTTCTATGCCAAGGTCACGGGTAATTACCGGGACACCAACCCTCTTGCCAATGTCACGATCGCTGGCTACACCACCACGCCTAAAGGTGTCTGCGTTACCAGGAATGATGCCTCAGGCACGAGCCAGGGCATCAAGACGAGCAGTGATGGTAATGCGCTGTATATCACTGGACTTGAGACTGCTACGAACGGCGGCGCGTGGGTTAGTGACCTTGAGATTGCTTTGCAGCCTTGTGATCAATGTGTTCACGGGAAAGAGAGTTGTCACTGAGTGCGATCAGGAAGAATGTAGTGGACATCGACAGTGAATGTACAAGACGAAGAACGTCGTAACGGAATGAGAGCGAATGATGACGTACCGCAGAATGAGCGAACCGAATCCAACGCTGTTCTATTACGATTGCAAGAAGGCTACATCCAGGCACGGTATTGCCTTATCTCATCGCCACAACCATCACATTAACGACGGCAATCCCATCCTTCACCCCCCTTCACACCCCTCCACCCTCAGCCTATATCCCTCCATCCACTCCTCTCAGCCCCGTCCATCCTTTCCACCTCGCCAATGCCCACCAACAACTGACCACACCACATCACACAACAATCGTTACCTACACCACACCAACAGAATGTCCACCCCCCTGCAAAAACCACGACTTCGGCTGCAAGCATCTCGTCATCGCCTGTGGCAGCATTTGCACCCACTGCGACGCAATGGATCCCTCGGACATGATCGATGCTGGGAAGGATGCGCAGAGGCCTGCGGAGAAGAGAAGAGGCGATGAAAGCGACACTTCCAACGCGGGCTTCCAGACTTACGTACGCAATGGCGTAGAGGGGAAGTTTTGGAGTGCGGGACGGAGGAGGAGTCTGGAGAAGGACGATAAGGAGGATGGAATTGGCGGAGCTGGAGGGTGTTCGAGCAGATTGTCTGGTGGAGGCAGCAAGACCTGGAGGGTAGCGGATGGGAGGTTGCATTCGCAGTGGAGGGCTGGGTAGGAGAGGGTGAATCAAGGGGAGGAGGATGAGATGCAAGATTTGTTCGAAGGCGCTATGGCTTCGAAGCACTGAGATTGTCAGCAGGAACATGTGATGGGACTCTTGTTCAGGCGCAATGGGAGACGATCTGTTCGGTAGCTAGTATTGCTTCCTCCATTGTCTATTGCTCGTTCGCTCGACGGCACTTGTAACCTCACCCGGACTCATGCTCATTCTTATCCCCTCTACCCCACCTCTACCCTCCTCTCTTCCCTCCATCCCCCAACTCTCCTCGTCTAAGCCTTCTTCAGTAACCCCGCCTGAACGGCCTGCTCCTCGCAAAGCACCCAAACCTGACGGTATTGTGGACACTTCTCCTCGATCTGCACTTCGAGACCGTGGAAGTCCAATAGCGAGACCGAGGACCACGATGGCAACAAGTCGTGGTAGAGCTGTCGCTACGCTCGCATGTAGGACACTCCCGGGAAGACATCGATTCAGTAGATGCGCTGTACAGCAACGCCGTACATGCACTGGCGGGGTTTTTTGTATGGCATGAGGCGAAGCCATCGACTGTCTGGCTATTGTGCTCCCAACGTACAAAGTGTGTACTACCCAGCACTTGGTCGAGATGGCAGCAACGTGGACAGCAGACGTCGACAAATGGTCTCAACACGAGTCACAGTGGAGGCAGTCCGATCGCTGCTAATGTGACAACGGGCACGGCTCATTATTACAGGCACAGACAAATTCGGTGGAGACTTCGACCGCATTACTGAGCTGTTGGAGGACCACTTCCCTGGGGATTGCGACGTGCTATGGCACCTCCGATCAGAGAAAGATCGGGTGTTCGAGCGTGGCGCGAATAAATACCAACTGCATGGCGTGGGTCCCAATCACACTACACGGTGCTTCCATCGACCGCGGCATCGGAGATGGACAAAGACAGCAGCCTGGCAATGCGCATTATCCGAAGACCTCTGAATGAGATTCAAGAAGCGTGGGGTGAGCATGGTGTTGGAGTGGCGGATGGTGTGAGTGGTGCGATGGTAGTTGATGGCGTTGTATGAGAGAACCTGGTGGTGGTGGATGTGCAGTCTTGCTGTCTGACGTCAGCGAGCTTAGAACGCTTGCAAGAATACCGTATGCAAGCTCGGATTT